>CM070821.1:6980623-7165623 GCA_036326025.1 Chrosomus eos
TTTGCTTCATATATTTAGTTTAACTGTATTGTTAAAGAGGGCGAGCTTTACTATTAATTGAACTGTGTGCATGTATTATAGACACTTACATTTATCTTGCTCCGTCCATGCAATAACTGCGTCCATGTTATGAGCCGAGCTTTTTTATTTACTTCAGCCTTTAACTGCTCAGTGCTCTGGTATTATCAATGGTATGACCCATTTCAGTAGTTGCCATAATTAAATATGAGCAGAATACTCACTTACTTTCACTGAAATATTGAAACGTTAGCGCTACTGATTCAAAACACGAGCGCCAGTGATTGAATGTAAAAGCGCGGTTTGAACGCCCCGCCCCCCAGCCCTGAAAGTTTTGATTGGTTTTGCACCCGAGTCAGACCTGTCTGTTATTGGCTGAACTTCTTCAGTTCTGTCTGTTATTGGCTGAAGCGCAGGGCTCCACCTGAAGTAGTATGAAAAGTGTCTGTCAAATGTCAGCTTGCCCTGTTGCTCCGTCGGCACCTTTGTCAAAGTACTTTGTACTTTTTATGAAAAATAAATGTAGAGAAGTTGAATACTTTATTTTTATTTTACTCAAGTAAGAGTAAAAGTACCACAATTTAATTATACTCAAGAAAGTAGAAAAAATCAAAAAATCTACTCAAGTACTGTAACAAAAGTATTTGTAATTAGTTACTTTCCACCACTGAATCTAGTGCACACTCTGTGTAATGCTTACATGAACTCTATTTAGCCTTTGAATCTGAAATCTGAAATGAACTCAATGGGGGATATTTCTAATAGCATTAGGATACAAGCTCTAGTGAGAAACATCTGAATAACAGGCCTAATAGTTATAGCAAATGATATGAATGTTGAAAGCTCACCGTTTATGACATTGTTTGTGCCGCCAACATTGACTGATTCAATCTGCTTTCTCTTCAGCTGCAGAACAAGAAAACACACAACCGACGTATTTCACTTCAGTGCGTTATGACCTCGCTTCACTCCTTAAACACTCAGATTAACTATTATCTATGGCTTTTGCCTCAATTAACTCCGTATTACTGCTTATTAATAGTCAGTGAGGCGGTTGTTAAATTCAGGTATTGGTTCAGATTAAGGAATGTAAAAGATGATAATGAAGAATTAGGCATTAATATGTGCTTTATAAGTACTAATAAACAGCAAATATCCCAGTAATATGCATGATAATAATAGTTAATAGCAAGATTAGAACTCTAAACTAAAGTGTTACCAAATGTTCTACATGTAAATATGAATATACTTTAATTCAATGCAAGGACTCAAGTAATATTTACACGCATCAGTCTCAGTGTTCAGTTAGATGTGTGTCACACTCACTGACCTGTTCAGGACCTGACATCCCGTAGGAAGCGGTGTGGAATATAACGTCCACTCCCGCACAGATCTTATACAGGGAATCATAATCCCGGATATCAATCTGGAAGGAAGACACACAGATGTACTGAATCATAAATCACAGTGATGTACAAAATAATACAATCTATGCAGAAAATCATTCATTACAGTATTCTCTCGCATTATTAATTTTTTTTCAATACATAAAACTTACTATAAGAAACAGTCAAGAACAACCAAACTGAGAATGAATATTCACATTATTCTTGACTGGGTTTAAAAAAAAGTGTATTTGACCTCATAGAACCACAAGAGTTTGCCTAAAACCTTTTGATTACTTTTAGACACTATTTCTATATTGATGGAAACAGCAAGCAACCATTGAAACAATGTTAAGTCTGATGCGTCAACATTTTCATTAATTACAAAGTAATGATGGTTCAGTCTCATGAGTGCCGTCGGCTTCATCATAATAATGATCCAACATAATTTAAACATTGAAATGTCAATCTCAACCAAAATGATGGTTTGCATGAAGAAAACTCAACATTGTAACAATGTCACCTTGCTGACATTGGGGTGTAATAGTATGTATTTTAATATTTTTGCATCATCATCTATCATGTGGCCAGCAGCCATATCACCCTGTAGCCCAAGACTGGTTGTCCACTGAAGCTAAGCAGGGCTGAGCCTGGTTAGTACCTGGATGGGAGACCTTCTGAGAAAACCAGGTTGCTGCTGGAAGAGGTGTTAGAGAGGCCAGCAGGGGGCGCTCACCCTGTGGTCTGTGTGGGTCCTAACGCCCCAGTATAGTGACGGGGACAAAGAGCACCGTCCTTCAGATGAGACGTTAAACCGAGGCCCTGACTCTCTGCTGTCATTAAAAATCCCATGGCACTTCTCGTAAAGAGTAGGGGTGTAACCCCGGTGTCCTGGCCACATTCCACCCATTGGCCCCTGCCAATCATGGCCTCCTAATAATCCCCATCCACTGAATTGGCTCTATCACTCTCTCTCCTCTCCAACTATAGCTGGTGTGTGGTGAGCGCACTGGCGCCGTTGTACTGTGGATGCTGCACACTGGTGCTGGTTGAGGAGAGAACCCCTGATATGATTGTAAAGCCCTTTGGGTGTACAGAAGTACATATGAAAGCGCTATATAAATGCCTCATTCATTCATTCATTCATTCATTCATTCATTCATCATGTAAATGTCTTCACTAACATACTGGTTTTGCTTCAGGGCCTGGTTTTGCTTTACATTGGACATCAATGCAGTAATAAAATCACTGGTGTGAAAAATATCCTTCAAATTCAACATGCAAGTTATTACCAGGGCGGGCACCCCAAACTGCAGCTCCCGAGAGGGTGCACCCAAAACACGCTACGAAAAACCCTAAGGAGAAATACCCCCAGGGGCGCCCGAGAGGGGGGGAGAATGAGCGCCCCGAACGGACTGTTTTTCTGGCAACGACTAATGCAAATGGACAATCGACTATGAGTGCAGTCTGCAAATGTGGCAAGGTCTGCAAAAACACGACTGGTCTAAAAATACACCAGACCAAGATGGGCTGCCTAAGGAAGCTTGTGACGCAACGCACAGTGCCAGTACTCAGTACAGCACCTGGTGAGACGGAGGAGGAACCAGGCCCGGACGCATACCACAGTGCCCAGAGCCTCCAAGCACCACAAGCTACACCCCAAAGCAGACCATCAGAGCGGCGTCGGTTTTTGTGGCCTGCTGCCAACAAAGAGTCAGTGTGGCGACAGTTTGATGAAGATGTTGATGCAGCCCTTGAAGTAACAGCCAAGGGTGGTGTGGACCAGAGGCTCCGAACCATGAGCACGTTCATAATCAGCATCGCTTCAGAAAGGTTTGGCGCAAAGGAACAACGCGCCACCAAGACGTCTACTGCGGCACCAATTCCGAACCGACGTGAGGTCAAGATTACCCAACACAGGCAAGAGCTGAGGACACTCAGGAGACAGTACCGAAAGGCAAGAGCGGAGGAGAAGGTAGCCCTGGCAGAACTTAGGGGTGTGGTAAGAAAAAGGCTAATCACCCTTCGGCGGGCTGAGTGGCACAGGAAGAGGGGCAAGGAGAGGGCCCGTAGGCGCAGTGCCTTCATTGCAGATCCATTTGGTTTTACAAGGAGGCTGCTGGGAGAGAAACGCAGTGGTCAACTCTCATGTCCTGAGGAGGATATCAACCGCCATATCCGCAACACCTATAGCGATGGCATGAGGGAGCACGACCTTGGTCACTGTGCAGCCCTTATATGCCCACCCGAACCTAGCACCCTCTTTAACATCAACGAACCCACCCTAAAGGAAGTCAAAGAGGTTATCAAATCGGCCAGAACATCATCAGCACCGGGCCCAAGTGGAGTTCCATACAAGGTCTTCAAACATTGCCCCAGGCTTCTGGAACGTCTTTGGAAGATTCTAAGAACCATCTGGAGAAGAGGGAAAGTACCTCAGCAGTGGAGTTATGCAGAAGGCGTGTGGATTCCCAAGGAGGAAAATGCAAGTAACATCGAGCAGTTTAGGACAATCTCCCTCCTCAGTGTTGAATGCAAAACCTTCTTCAAGATTGTTTCCAATCGTCTGATGGGATTTCTCCTTAAGAACACCTACATAGACACCTCGGTGCAGAAAGGAGGAATCCCAGGGGTCCCAGGGTGCATTGAACACACAGGGGTGGTGACACAGCTGATCAGGGAGGCACGAGAAGGCAAAGGGGACTTGGCAATGCTGTGGCTGGACCTTGCCAATGCTTACGGTTCGATACCACATAGATTGGTGGAATTGGCCCTGAGCAGATACCACGTCCCAGAGAAGATTCAAAATCTCATCCTTGACTATTATAACAACTTCAGTCTTAGGGTGTCCTCTGGGACTTCAATATCGTAGTGGCATCGTCTGGAGAAGGGCATCATTACAGGCTGCACAATCTCTGTGTCTCTGTTTGCACTGGCCATGAATATGCTCGTGAAGTCTGCAGAAGTGGAATGTAGAGGTCCACTGTCCAGATCAGGCACCCGACAACCCCCGATTAGAGCATTCATGGACGATCTAACGGTCACCACAACCACAGTGCCCGGATGCAGGTGGCTTCTGCGAGGCCTCGAACAGCTCATCACTTGGGCAAGGATGAGCTTCAAGCCCGCGAAATCCAGGTCCTTGGTCTTGAGGAAAGGAAAAGTAGCTGATCAGCTCCGCTTCATGTTGGGAGACACCAGAATTCCATCAGTGTCAGAAAAGCCAGTGAAGAGCCTGGGCAAGCTCTTCACTCACAACCTGAAGGACACCGCTGCACGGAAGGGAACCAGCGAGGACTTCGAAACATGGCTCTTGGCAGTGGATAAGTCAGGGCTTCCTGGTAGGTTTAACCCTCTGGGGTCGAAAACCGCGTGCCCGCGTTTTGCTGGATTTTTTCCTTATCAGTGCAAAAGAGAATCAAATTACTCTGTTAATTTTGATCTTAAATATAAGTGTTGTACATCATTAGATCCTGTTAAGTTTCTATTTTTTTGTGGATACTCACAATAAAAACAAAGTGTTGTGCTTTTCGTCAAACAAAGAAAAATAAACATGATGCGCGTTTTCCCTTCTCTCTGTCTTTGAGGTCCGTTATGAAACGCGTCCGAAACATTCACTTTAACTCTGTCAATACTTGTCACAGAGATACGAGAGATGTCTCTTTATGAAGCTGAGATTCTCTTCTTTCAAATGAAGTATTTTTTTTTTTTTTAAATATTTCCAGTTTATGTAATCCGTTTGAAACCAAGGAGAGTTACAGTTTTTTCGCTCTCCCTTCATTAAAAATAATTAGGTGAGCCCGCCACACCCCCAGCGCTTTTGACATGGTAAATAGGCGATATGCATCCCACACGCGGCACGCCCCCGATCACTGCATAACAACATGAAGATTCTTCATCAGAGATTCACTGATAGTTCATCGCGTTTTAGGGATGGAAGCACGCTAACGTTACTCCTTCAGAGGATTATGGACAGCTGGGAATAATTAACCTTTTCCTCAGTGGAATTTGAAACTCAGACGAGCGGTTGCATTTTGAAGAACGGATTGACCCCGAGGATACTAGTTCGGAGTAAGTTTAGTGTTTTAAAATTCCTTTTCTGATCATAGTGCTCAAATGCATTTTCAGACTATAATAAATATTAACTCACAACGTTCGTGTAGGCCTATACGCTCGTGTAAACTTTTTAAATAACTGCTTAGTTTGTAATGATTTAGAGAAATATATTGATCTGCAAGTTTTGTTTGAGTTCTCCTGTGGTCTAGTGGTTAGATCAATTGCCAAGCGTGTTAGAGGTTACAGGTTCGAATCCACCACTAGCATATTTTTTTTTCTCTCATCAAAACCGAATATGTTCATCAGTGGTTACAGTCTATATCAAACACACACGTATATAGGACACACGTTTGTGTGCATTTTATTTTGTGATTTCACCGGAATGAATAGTGTCCGCAATGGCAATAGATTGAAAAGCACGTTCTGTGCGCGCGCCGCCACAAGAGACTCACTGTATCCATGACACTGATAGCAGGACACGAGCGCTCAGCTTGAGTTCAAAAACAAAACATTTTAGCTCTAGATCTCTTATTTAAGAGCGGACTAAATGAATGATCTACTAGTTAACTAGAGATGTTTTATTTGTATTAGGTACAGCCGTTCATTGAGTGTATCAGTAAATGCGTGCGGTCGATGAGCCATAAACAGATACTCGCGGTTACGCAGTCTACCAATCAATAGATGTTTCTCTGTCCATCAACAGATACATTGTGCATCTATAATCATAATAGTCCATCAGTTTACTTTGGATAATGTGCTAACAGTTTTTTGCTTTTGTTTTGTTGTGTTTACATCGTCACCATCAGCCTTCAGAAATCATTCTGATATAATTTTTTTTTAAAATCAATGTTGTAAACAGTTATGCTGCTTAATTTTTTTTAACCTGTGATAGTTTTTTTAGGATTCTTTGAATGCACTTTTTTTTATTTATATAAGCACTATATAAGCAATATTTTATATATTTTTTTATATAAAAAAAAAACAAGTTTGGTCTTTTTATGTTTTGTTTTTTTTTGAAAGGAAGTGTTAAGTGATATGAATGACTTTAAGTCTTTATGTTCTTAGGAAAGATTTCTATTTTGAATAAATGCTGTTCTTTTTAACTTTTTATACATCAAATCATTCTTAGTTCAGGCTGCCTCACAGCACCTTGATGGGGCATTAGCACATTGGGGGTGTGTCTTTAGTCTCCCCAGGTGTAAATCACATTAATATTCATGGGCATTAACACTCCCACGCATACAGCAGTAATGACCCAAAAACTGATGTAAGAAATTCAAATCGTTATATTGATCTTTCTGAAAGAGTGGTCAGAATGATTTTCAATTCATTTTGAAGTAAAAATTCTAGCCTACAAGAATAGTAACTCAACAGTATTGTTTTCAACTATTCAGTATGTGTTAAATGGCCTTATTGCGGTGACATTTTTTTTCCCAAAACGTACTAACCACGCATATTATTTTTTTTCTATAAAATGCAAACATGTACATCCATTTTGCTCACATATTATTGTAGCAGAGTTTGTGCTGAATACAGCAAATTTATATGTTGGCAAATGGTATGTTTTAAGTAGCTGAAATAAGCACAAATGTCAGGGCATACCAAAACACAGAAAGAGCCCGAAAACAGCTCAGACCCCAGAGGGTCATCGATTGGAGACGAGACCCAGGTAGACTAAACGTTGACTGTAGACATTAGGGGACATCGATTGGAGACGAGACCCAGGTAGACTAAACGTTGACTGTAGACATTAGGGGACATCGATTGTAGACTAGACCCAGGTAGACTAAACGTTGACTGTAGACATTAGGGGACGTCGATTGGAGACGAGACCCAGGTAGACTAAACGTTGACTGTAGACATTAGGGGACATCGATTGGAGACGAGACCCAGGTAGACTAAACGTTGACTGTAGACATTAGGGGACGTCGATTGTAGACTAGACCCAGGTAGACTAAACGTTGACTGTAGACGTTAGGGGACGTCGATTGGAGACGAGACCCAGGTAGACTAAACGTTGACTGTAGACATTAGGGGACATCGATTGTAGACTAGACCCAGGTAGACTAAACGTTGACTGTAGACATTAGGGGACGTCGATTGGAGACGAGACTCAGGTAGACTAAACGTTGACTGTAGACGTTAGGGGACGTCGATTGGAGACGAGACCCAGGTAGACTAAACGTTGACTGTAGACATTAGGGGACATCGATTGGAGACGAGACCCAGGTAGACTAAACGTTGACTGTAGACATTAGGGGACATCGATTGTAGACTAGACCCAGGTAGACTAAACGTTGACTGTAGACATTAGGGGACATCGATTGGAGACGAGACCCAGGTAGACTAAACGTTGACTGTAGACGTTAGGGGACATCGATTGGAGACGAGACCCAGGTAGACTGAACGTTGACTGTAGACGTTAGGAGACATCAATTGTAGACGAGACCCAGGTAGACTAAACTTGACTGTAGACGTTAGTAACACAATTTTTCTCATTTATTGACTGACTTCTGGCCCCATGTTGAGAGAAATAAAAGTGCAGGCATTGTAAAAATCATGGTTATTTACGTTCTAGACTAAATGTGAGCGTGCATTTACTCATCTCAGTTGCACAAAAAAGATTCAAGATTTCAAAAAATGTATAAAATCAGTGACATGCAGAATCAGAATACTATGCAAACCTCCAATAACTAAATAAAACATATATTTTTATGCATTTAATCTCACTTTATTGACCAATGTAGCCTACTTGCTTCTGACCTTCGATAATTCAGTTAATCCATAAGCAAAAATGACTTTAAATCTTTTCGTTTTTATTGGTAAAGTAGGCTAAAGGCCATTGCACACTGAGTCACTGAGGTTCCATCCAATCTTGTGCCGAGAGGAAGGAGAGTTACAGCTCATCAAGGAGTTGCGCAATTATCCCGAGCGATTCAAAATTTACCTCAGAATGTCAATGGAACAGTTTGATGCTCTGCTAGCGATACTGGAGCCACATATTAAAAAGAAGACCACCAAAAAAGACACACACACACACACACACACACACACACACACACACACACACACACACACGACACACGGCCGGCAGAAACGCTGGGCAGACAGAACAGCTGTATACAGGTTTTGTTATCATACAGTAGCCTACTTTGTGCTGCGAAGACGAAGTTGATCAATTTTGGGTTAGATGCCATTCTGATTGTTACGTGATCGCAGTACGGTGATGAAATAATCTAAAAAATGCTGGCTGTGGATGCGAAGAACGCAGAAAATCGAACCTGATCCGATTTTTTTTATGACGGACGAAAGTTTCGGAGGCAGTGTGCAAGCATGATTGACATAACGTGAGGTCGATTTTTTTTTTTAACGTGCGAAAATTTCGGATGCGAATTTCGGACTCAGTGTGCAATGGCCTTAAGTGTTAAAATTTCTTCTTCTGTAATTGTTTCTTCTTTCCCCAACACTGCTGAAAGTTGATGTCTGTGTGTCTTAAGCCCTATTCGCACTGGATTATTATTATCTGGGGAACGTGTGTTTTAGAAATTACTCCGCCACATCTGAATTTCGTGTGGCGCATTCGCACGGGATAACTGAAGCCTGTGATTTTACTCAAATTTACTGACTTATCTCCCAGATATGACGTCAGGCTATTGCTTGGAAATTTCTTTTTGTTATAGGTCTAGCTGTATGATAGCTGTGCAAATACATCTACTGATGCTACTGGACACATCTTCAGTGATGTTCCTGAAATCATTGGGTGTTTCGGGTCTTTCAACATCATACACCCTCCTCCAGGTGACCCAGCTGTGGCTGATCAGACCCCAGCTTGTGTCCAGTTGGCAAATCTAGCTACCCTGCCCCCATGGATCTCCTCTCTTGAGCCATAGCCATCTTGAGGCTTTTTCTGCCGCTTCAGTGGTATTGCGGATGGCTCTTCTCCTCCTCACCCCATCAATGCCTAACAGACTGAAGGCTCTGGACAGGGATCGTGCTATAAAGCCCCTGCATCCTACCTCTATTGGGAGACACCTTGCTCTCCATCCAGCTTGTCGACACTCGCTTACTAGTCCCTCGTACTTGGCGAGCTTCCTCTCAAACGCCTCTTCCAAGCGGTCTTCCCAAGGGACTGTAAGCTCCAACAGGACCACTTGTTTGGTGGACTCAGACAAGAGGACGACATCTGGTCTTAAGGAGGTGGGCACAACCTGGTTGGGGAACTTGAGTTGCTGCTCCAAGTCCACCAACAGCTGCCAGTCCCTCGCCGTGCCCAGGATGCCTGCAGATGTTTTTGCAGCTGGTTTTGGTGGCTGCTCTCCAGCTCTGACGAACACGATGGCTTGTTTGGAGGGGCGGGAGCGCTTTAACCACTCAACTGCTGTAGCAATGGCAATGAGTTTTTTTGTGATTGTTGCGGGCAAAAATCCTTGATTACGCGGCCCGTTTTCTTTAAAAATGCGATGGAATATGCGGGATATTTATGCAACTTTTTGCGATGAAATTGCGGGAACTTGCAAAAATTGCGGGAACTTGCAAAAATTGCGGGAACTTGCAAAAATTGCGGGAACTTGCAAAAACTGCGGTTTGATGAAAAAGAGAAAAAAAAAGTGATTCCCCAGACACCATGTTCTCACTAGGCTACTACCTTAATGTGAAGAGTCATTTCTTATTACTTCCTATGATAAGCAAGCATACTACATCACAGAAAGTGCTGGAAAAATTTAATTTCTCATCTTGTTTTATTCCAGCCTGTAATGAGTGGAAATAAGGTGTGGCCCCTTTAAGAGCTGTGCGCTCCCTGTTGAACTGTCTGCTGCCATGCGCCTCGAACAGTGTTCAGTAGACACCCCATGTTCGATGTTTGATGCTACTTCTTTTATCTTATTTTGTTTATTAAGTAACGATGTGGACGGAAGAACGTGTGACAGACAGTTATACGAGTTCGATTTGGGAGTAAAGTGCGAGTTGTGAGATGCCAATCGCCTCCGTGAGTCTGTCTGTCAATAACTTCAGCTGTGAGCTATCCCTGTTTTTCTTCTTAAATATTTAAAAATAAAGTGTGATCCTGTTTTACAGCTTTTCGATGATGTTCACGTCACGTAATTACGTCACTTAATAACGTTCCCATGGCAACAGGGGGAAATGGCTGCTCTTGTGTGAAGCAAACGCAACATTTTTCAACTTTCTGCCAAGATATATATGTGACTTTTTGCGACGAAAATGCGGGGATTATGAAATCATGCAAGCCCCGCATATTTTGCGCGGAAATCAGCAATTTATGCGGCAAAATTGCGGAGTATTTGAAAAAATGCGACCCCCGCATAAATATGCGGACTTTGGCTGATTTTGCATTGAATTCAGCGATCGCATAATCGCGTTTTTCTGGAGGGACTGTTTAGTACTTGGTCATGCCTCCACCTGTACCTTCCCTCTCCCAGTGCCTTTGAGCAGCAACTCAGAATGTGCTCTAGGGTTCCACGCCTGGAGCACAGTGGGCATGCTGGTGACTCCACTTTTCCCCATATGTGAAGGTTTGATGGGCTGGGGAGCACATCGTATACCGCCTGGACAAGAAACTTGATCCGCTGTGGCTCTGCCTTCCACAGCTCCGCCCATGTCACCTTCCTCTCGATCACGTTCTCCCATCGTGTCCAGGCACCCTGTTGCCTCATTCCTACTGTCCTGCAGGTTCTCTCCTCCTCGACCACTGCTCTTACCTCCTCCTGGACTAGGCAACGTTTTTCCTTTCCTTTGGTGGTGTCAATGTGAGGAGTTGAAAAGGAACCCAGTCCAGCCCTGCCTCTTGTTACCACCCCCACCAGCCTTTTGTGGTGTAATCTTTCCTCTGCTTGTCGAACAGCCTCCTCAGCCTTCCACTTCCGACCAGTCCTCACTTCAATCCCAGCCGTTGCCACCTTTGGATCACTTGAGTCTCTGTATAGCAGCACTTCTCTAGCTCTTGATACCTTGAACTCCTCTTCCAAGGACTTGAGTGGCAATTGCAATTTGTTACGTTGCCCATAAAGTGCGATGCTACTTAGACTTTTTGGCAGCCCCAGCCATCTTCTGAGGTGGCTGCTGACCTTCCTCTCTAAGGTTTCCACAGTCGAGAGTGGCACTTCGTAGACGAGTAGTGGCCACAGGATTCTGGGAAGAATGCCATGCTGGTATAGCCAAGCTTTGAACTTCCCTGGCAATCCAGACCGGTCCACTGACTTCAGCCATCTGTCCAGCTCAGTGCAGGTTGACTGGATGGATGCGGAGTCCCTCAGGGTGCTGTCAAACACCTTGCCTAAGCTCTTGACAGGCTTCTCAGTGATGGTCGGGATTGTTACACCTGCGACGATAAACCGGGATTTCTCATCCACCTTTCCTCTTCTCAGTACCATTGATCTTGACTTGGCTGGTTTAAAATGCATCCGTGCCCACTCCATTAGCCTTTCAAGACCCTTTATAATCCACCTACAGCCTGGAACAGATTCTGTGGTGACCGTGAGGTCGTCCATAAATGCTCTGATCGGTGGCTGACGTTGAGCTGACTTCGTCTTGGGCCCTCTGCACTCTGGTTCAGCAGACTTTTTGAGCATATTCATGGCCAGGGAGAACAGGATTACGGAGATGGTGCAGCCCGTGATGATTCCGATCTCAACCTTGTGCCAGCCTGATGTCACTGCTCCTGAAGAGGCTCTCATCCTAAAATTGTTGTAATAGTCAGCGATGAGGTCTCTGACTCTGCTGGGGACGTGATATTTTGTCAGAGTGAACTGCACAAGCTTGTGTGGTATTGAGCCATATGCATTTGCCAGATCGAGCCACAGCACTGACAGATTGCCGTTGTTCTCTCTGGCCTCTCTGATGAGCTGTGTTACCACTCCTGTGTGTTCCAAACATCCAGACATTCCAGCTATTCCACCCTTTTGGACTGATGTGTCGATAAACCTGTTCTTTGAGAGGAAGGTGCTCAGCCAGTTGGAGACAGCACTGAAGAAGATCTTAGCTTCAATACTCAACAGGTAGATGATGCGGAACTGGTCTATCTTCTTCGAGTTCTCCTCCTTCGGAATCCAGACCCCTTCTGCAACTCTCCACTGTTCAGGAATCCTGCCCCTCCTCCAGATGACACGCAGGATCTTCCACAGGCGCAGCAGGAGTTTAGGACAGTTATTGTACACTTTGTACGAAGTGCCGCTTGGTCCTGGAGCAGAGTTTGTTCGCGCTTTCTTGACAACCTCTCGAACCTCTTTTAGCTGTAGCTCTGACATGTTGAACTGCACACTTGGCCCAGGAGGGTCTATCAGAATGCTGCACTCCCCTAACTCTTGCTCTCTCGCTGGGTCGCTGAATGTTTCCTTCAGGTGATGATCAATCTCCTCCTGAGAGCAGACCAGCTGGCCACTACGCTTCTGCCCTAGCAGCTCCTTAGTGAACTTAAAGGGGTTGGCAATGAATGCAGCTCGCTTTCGGGCTCTTTCGCGGCGGCGCCTCCGGTGCCACTCTGCCCGACGGAGGATCCTGATCTTTTTTTGTAGGATGCTCATCAGCTGTGCCAAGCTAATGCGCTCCTCCTTTCCTGCCCACCTGTACTGCCACTTCAGGGACTTCATCTCCTGTCTGATGTTATGGATTCTCATCTCTCGTTGGTTATTTGAGTGAGATCCTTTGGAGCCTCCTTCATTCACCTCTTCTCCAAACCGTTCGCATGCAATGCTGATGATGATCGTTGTCATGGCTTGCAGTTTCCTGTCGGCATCTCCCCTGATGGTAGTCTCCAGAATCTGATCGACATCAATATCAAACTGGTTCCACAGTGAGGTCATGTTAGCTGCTGGCCACTTGATCCGCCTCCTCTCAGACTTGATGCTAGATGGAGTCATTTGCAACACTTGGAGGTTCCGGGCACTATGGGGTGACTCCGGGCCTGGCTCCTCCTGCGTCTCACCAGGTTGAACACCTGTGCGTTGTGTTTGTCCTGTCCCCACCAGACACTTCATCCTCCCTTGGTGGATCTTTAGGCCTCGCTTGTTCTTACAGATTTTGCCACATGTACACTGCTGTCTCGTAATCGTTTCTTCGTTTCCTTGTTCTAATGCCGTTGTATCCGTCCAGTTGGGGTGCTCATCCTCCCCCCCTCTCGGGCACCCCTGGGGGTATTTTTCCCTTAGGTTCATCGTAGCTTGTTGTGGGAGTCCCCCTCACAGAAGACACAGATTGGGTTGCCAGCCCGTTCTGCCCCGGTTATATTATGACATAAACAGAATAAAGTTCCTTACCGCATGCTGCTATACATGTCATTCATCTCCATCTCATTCGTTTTGTTTTGCTCTTCTGATGATCTTCAGCTTTCACTTTCTGCAAATTGTGTAGTTGTGTATAGCGATATGACCCAGCACCCAAAATACTATCAAAACACTGCAAACCAGCCTCCATTATTCGTGAATGATGGATAAAAAGGCGCACATGAAACAAAATCCTTGAAAAAATTATATACGATCCAGCCAAATCACAGAGATGCCGACTCGCACGGGACTATTATTATCCAACGCAGTCTCATGAAAGTGCGTATCAATACCACGAATGTTATTTCTCGTGGCATTTACACGCCAAAATAAGTTTTGGCGTGCATATGCTACGCACTGAAAATCCCTTGGGTAGGATTAGGGGGAGGGGGGGATGGGGGTGCGTGCGTATTACACGCCATAAAGTGCGTATCATATGCACGCGAAAACTGCGTATCATATATACGCCAAAACTGATTTTGGCGTATAAATGCCACGAGAAATAACATTCGTGGTATTCATACGCACTTTCATGAGATCGGGCTGTATTATCACAGGACCTCGGTGTTCGGCGAAATATAATTTGTGGGGGAATTTTTACTTTACAAATTACAGACATGGTCGATTTGCATGGGATTAAGATCTCAGACAAACTCCGCAATTATTACAAATTACCAGAGGTCACCAGGTAGGCTAATACTAATCCCGTGCGAATAGGGCTTTAGACATGTAGGAGTTCAAAATGTTTTATGTATTATGTGCTTTCAATATTCTTCAATATAACTGATTATTGAAACTGACCTAGCTTATGCTGAAGATTCACAGAGATACCGTTATTACTAAATATAACTTTAAAACACACATAAAACACAGATTAGACATAGGATGAGATCAGAGAAATCAATTCACATTTATTTGTATAATAGCGCTTTTCACAATACACATCATTTCAAATCAGCTTTATGGAAAATCAATGAGTACACATTACAATTTAGAGAGATCTGTTATCAGAGTTATGCATGTATCTGATTATGTATTATCAGAAAAATGTATTTCAGAAATGTATAACAAATCACAGTTAGCTAAAAATTTATTAATTTAAACTATGTAATAATTTAATGCAGATACAATGAGCTAATTGAAGTAATGAATACTTGTTTGTTAACAAATGATTATGACAAAAATCTATGTCATAAAGCATTGCTCGTGAAGTTGAAGTAGGGCGGGACGGGTGGACAGCAGGAGGCGCTCAAGCGTAACCTCGCATTATTATATTACTGTTTCAAAAGACTTTTATATGGCACATTGGCCTACATGAATTCAAGTACCATACTATACCATGGTATTACCATCTGAATTACCATCTGAAAGTAATTTGTGTGAGGGGAAGTAGTTATATTCCATAGAGGTGGCCAAAGATCTGAGAGTTAGCCTTCCTCTAGAGCAGATGCATCAATAAAATGCTTTTGCATGATTATTCAAGGTATTAGAAAGTGTGAAAAGAAGCCTACTTTTTCCCTAATTGTTAGATCAATTGAATTAGTGAAATAAAGAGTTGCTCAAGGCAAGCAAATGGGAGAAACGCGAGTGCTCATTGGCTGCTGTGGAGATTCGCGCGCACTCACTGTTTTACGGGCACGCGCTCAGGTGAAGCGCAGGTGATGAGATGATTGACAGATGCAGAACAGCAGAGACACGGGCGAGATGAAGAGACGCGCGCGCAGCATATGTGAGGCACAACACACATATATGACCAGTGACTGACAGGTATGTGTCGTTTTAAAGTTTATCAACTATCAAAAACATACAATGTGCAGGTGCAGGAAAAGAACAAGTGAGACATGCAAATTTAATGACATTCTGCCTTTACCGGTATATCGATTACAGTTCACTTTGAATAAATGCTAAAATGTATTGTTATTTTCTATGTTTTTTTCGATGCTGATAATGAAACGTGCACTTAATGCGATTATTTTATTATTGCTATATCGATATCGGAGAATGTGTAGTATAGTTTCCATGGGTCACACTTTATTTTAGCAGTCTTCATGTTTCCATGTGGTGATTACAGAGTCATTCTAATTAACTAAATGCACATGGTATGTCTCTTTTTTGTGCTGTTTGTAAAATACACATAACCTAGTTAACGTGTAACGTGAACACAGTTAAAGCTTACTAAACACTGTATTGTAACTAAAAGTTCGAATGGTTTGGCCTACAGTATATGCACACTAATATGTTTTATGATGTCTTTCTATATGCAATGTTTTTTTTCTTCATTCATTGATCAAAAAGAAACAAAGACTATTTATCATGGCACAGATAAATTAGAAGCCATAAGAGGTTTTGTTTAGTCTTATCTTGAATGTGTAGAAGATTTGTCAAATTTATTGGTTATGTTTTGTAGGCCTATAACCTCCTGCAACTTTAATTTTCTCGCAGTGTGTTTATTATTATTATTATTATTATTATTATTTGCTTATTACTCAATATTGTTCAAAACCGGATAATAATATATTTTAAATACTTTAATTATGTTTGTACTTCTGCTACATTTATTGAAAAAAATCTGATGGTTGACAGTTTAAGATGAAGACAAAATAATCATATTTTGTCTATTGCACATTCATGAATTTCATTAAGCCATTCATTCAGAGGAACCAATCAAAATGATGGAAATGATCTAAAACAAAACCCAAACAGTTTCTTTACAGTTTGATCAAAAGAGTTGATATATTTTGTTAACTAATGTTAACAAGTTTAAAAAAAAAAGTATTAGTAAAGGCTGAAATTAATATTAACTAGAAGTAATAAATTCTGAAGAATTATTGTACATTCTTAGTTTATGTTAACTAACAAATGTTAACTAATGAACCTTATTGTAAAGTGTTACCGTGATTTTTAATATTTGGCTGAACTATCCATTTCAAGTTTAAAATATATTGAGTTATAGTCTGAGGAAAATCATTCTAGTGATAATTTCTGATTAATTTCAAAGTGGAAATGCTACAGTCAAACCAAAATGTATTCAGACACCTTTAACATTTCTCACATTATCACAGTTTATTTGCTATAGTTTAGAAAATGGTAATAAAATATGCCAAGTACTCAGAGTTATGAAATCAGTTGATATTTCACTGGTTTTGTCCCTCTTCTGTTAGACTGTCTCACAGATGAATTATTGAATATCTGTCAGCTGTTAAATTAAACTACACAATTACCAGTTTAGATCAACCCATTATCAAGCAATGCTTCATTCTGTTCAGTCTGTGCTGTAAAAAGGTCACATTAGCAATTAAAGAAAAAACACTTCAGCAAAAAAATAGTGATAATTTTTGGTTTGACTGTATATTCAAAATAGTGTATCAACGTGTGAAGCCTCGTTGAGCAGTTTTTTGGGTAAGGCGAGTGTAAGGAAAAGTTTGTCTTCCGTCTCTTTACATGGAGAGGTGAATTATGCATCGATTCACTCACTCACTCACGGGCGGATCTGTTTCACAGCGTCCACCGGCTCATTCGACTCTCACTGTCTCTGATCGTCCCCAGACTGAGTGCATTATGAAGGAGAACCGGCCCTGTGCGTGTCTCCTGGATTGCCGTCGGTCGAGCCACAGCGACGCTCCCCCCCCTTTCAGACACCGAGCCAACGGGGCAGTGGGCGCCCTGTGCAACAGTCCCAACTGCATGCTGGAGGGCCCGGATCAGACCCGGAGCGGGGCCGGAGTGGGATCGGACCAGAGACAGAGTGGGGTCGGAGCGGGACCGGATCTGAGCCGGAGCGGGGCCGGAGCGGGACCGGATCTGAGCCGGAGTGGGGCCAGAAAGGTGCTGGTCACAGTAGGAGCCGGGTACTTCGGGTTCAGGCTGGGCCGGACTCTAGCCGGACGAGGGGCCACGGTCCTAATGCTGGATCTCCTCAAGCCGCCCTGGGATATCCCAGATGGAGCCGTCTTCCAGCAGGTACGGGGAAACTGGAGACACTGGCCCTCATTTATCAAAAGTGCGTACACCAAATTTCCAGCGTACACCTGGCGTACACCCAAAACCACGGTGACTTTGAGATTTATCAATATGGACTTTGGCGTACGGCACGCTCAAATCCTACACCAGCTCAGGAGGTGGTGTACATGTACGCACGTTTGAGTTAGTGTGGAAATGCGCAGAAAAACAATTCCTAATCCTAACACCACAAAACGCACTGACAAACTAAAATATATATGATATATTATGACCCACTGTAAACAACAACAACAACAACAAATTATAAACTTCAGTGTTTATTTTTGTGCAACATGGACTTCAATGTTTAATTTGTGTGATTTTACCAAAGCATTTGATTTGTAGGCATATGTATTCCTTCAGTTGCGAGCCTGTGCGCTTTACCTGACGTCTCAGGCCCAGCTCGTGCGCACGGACTGGATTCAGTAATGAAAGGCTTTCGATGACCAAAAAATAATTCAGACTGACAAAATAATAAAAATGACATTCCTCTTCTTTTAAATAATAATAATAATAACGACATTCTTCTTCTTAATATCAATAAGCGTCATTAATAATAAAAATCATAACGAAAAATCGACTCTGGCTGCTCTTCAGTGCCGAGACGCGCATCTTTGTGGCGATCTTTATATCTGACCACGTTTTCTCCCCACCTACAATAAACAAGAAAATGCAAATAAGAATGCTTAACTTTATCACTATTGGTCTATATTAAGCAATAAAACATTCTTACCTCTGCTGGAGTGCGATTCTCAACGGTTAACTCCCACACAATATTAACAGAACTCGTAATTCGGGTCCATATTTTGTTATTGTGGGCGCCTAATCCCACTCTTTAAACTCCTAAATAAAACTATTTTGTTTCTTTACATTTCCCTGGTGATGGCCTCGATCTCCACGTCGGAGAACTTTCTCTTCTTTGCCGTCTTCCGTGTGTTTATGGCGTAAAATGAGGGCGTGGGGGAAGCAGAGACTTGAATATATAGGGGCGTGTTATTCTAATGACGATCGTTTTCAGCCGCGGCATTTATCAAGGACAGGTATTGCGTACACCTAGATTTCAAAGGTACGCACAGCTTCATACATCAGGCGGTGAGAGGAGTGTAAGCATAATCTTACGCCAACATATACGCCCGTTTCTACGCAAGAATGATAAATGAGGGCCACTGGGTTGTGGAGGGGCTGTTGGGTAACAGAAGCAGGTGCAGCGTTCAAGCCTCCGGTTTCAGAGACTCGGATGTCTCGGAGAAACCGCTGGGCTATGGGGAAGAGCCGTGAAAGTGAATCTGAAACTGCCATGTTAATGTTTCAGCAGGTTTTGCTCGTGTGTTTTTTTTTTTTGCAGTTAATGCCGTATTATGGGTTCTGAACTGGAGACTCGCAGCACAAAAAAATGGTCTGTTCTTATAGTGGGGGGAAAGCAATCGTCAATGTAACTGTTAATTGCATTGTCGGATGGAAAATTAAAGAGGGAGGAGAAAAAAATTCCATATTCTTGATGTTAAAGGTTGTGCATCTAACTTGGTAAAAGACAAACAGGTTAGACAGATGTACAGTACAGGCATTATTCCTGCCAACCATAATGTGTTTTGTCCAGTGAAATATTGTCTCAAATATTGAAATCATTTAATTTTTAAGCAAAACTTAGATACCAAAATTGAAAAAAAAAATGGTATTCAGTCCATGTCCCATTGAACATTTTTGGAACATTGTGGTTTTACATGGTATGAATAACTTTTTTTACATGGTGGTACTTGAATACACCTTGTGGTGCAACCTGGACACATCGTCAGTGATGCTCCCGGGGTCATAGGGTGTTTCGGGTCTTACATCAGACACCCTCACCCGGGCGACCCAGCCGGGGGTGATCAAGCCCCGACTTGTGTCCAGGTAGCGCTCTATGCCACGCGTCCCCCCTCCTTAACCAGAGCCACCGTGCTGCCTTTTCAGCGGCTTCCAGGATGTTCTTGATGGCTCTTTGCCTGTGCAGTCCGCAAATCCCTAAGAGTCCCAGGACCCGGTGTAGAGACTGGCCTGCGAAGCCCCTACAGCCCACTTCAACAGGCTCACAGCGGGCTTTCCACCCATTCCTCCGACACTCCTCTACCAGATCAGCGTACTTGGCCCTCTTTCTTTCCTGTTTCCTCCATTCTCTCTTCCCAGGGGACCGTTAGTTCAAGTAACACCACCTGCTTACTTGCTGCGGACATCAAGACCATGTCTGGTCGTAGTGTTGTGACTGCAATGGTGTCTGGGAACCTCAATTGAGTCCCCAGGTCCACCAGGAGGTGCCAGTCTCTTGCTGTTGCGAGCACGCCCCCTTGGGTCTTTCTAGGGGGCTGAGGCTTCTCTCCTGCTCGAACAAAGGCAATTGCAGACTTGGTTGGATGATGCTGCTTGCTAATGTTAATGCCAGTGCAGATGGCGTCTGCTACTGCCTTCAGGATCTGGTCATGGCGCCAACGATAACGCCCATCTCCCAAGGCTTTTGAGCAGCAGCTGAGGATATGCTCTGTTCCCCTTTTCTGGCAGAGTTGGCAAGCAGGTGAGTCCACCAGGCCCCAGGTGAACAGGTTGGCAGGGCTAGGAAGGACATCATACACTGACTGGACCACGAACTTGAAATGGTGTGGTTCCGCCTTCCAGAGTTCTGCCCAAGTGATCTTACGGCCAGCTGTTTGCTCCCACTTTGTCCAGGCCCCCTGCTTAGACATGCCCACCACTCTGCTGAAGCGAGCTTCCTCCACCTCGGCTCGTACCTCCTCCTGGATAAGCTTCCGCTTCTCCTTTCCTCTGGCTTTGCTGTAGCATGGCTTGGGATTGCTACCAAGCCCGGCCCGCCCAGTAGCCACCGTACCCACCAGGGTGCTATGCCTCAGCCTTGCCTCCGCCCGTTCCACTGCATCCTGGGCGCGCCACTTCCTTCCTGTTCTGACCTCTACCCCTGCTGAGGAGACCTTGGTGTCAACTGAGTCTCGGTAGAGCAGGACTTCTCTGGCTCGGGTGACCTTGAACTCCTCTGCCAGACTACTAAAGGGAAGCTGTAGCTTGGTGTTATGGCCAAAGAGAGCAATGCTGCTTAGGCTCCGTGGCAGGCCCAGCCACCTGCGCAGAAATCGACTGACCTTCCGCTCAAAGCCCTCCACGGTGGTAATTGGGACTTCGTATATCAGCAGTGGCCAGAGGAGACGAGGGAGGATGCCATGTTGGTAGATCCAGGCCTTAATACCAGCTGTAAACAGGGCCTAAAAGTAGCCCGATTCTGCGGGAAAACCACAAACTTGGCAACCCTGCATGTAACACACTATATAATAAGTGTGTCCCAAAGCATTGTGTGTTGAAAGAGTATATCAGAAGTCTCCGGATGATCTACTATTTCTGGTGGATTTGGGAAGTGTGCAGCGCCGCCGCTCCCACCACGCGCATCACGCGCTGTGCGTAGGGCACCAAGTGCTGAGGGGGCACCAAAAATAGCCTAATGATAAATCAGTCATCAAACTTCTTGTTATAATCAGATTCAGCGCGTTCTTCATCTTCAATCCACACCGGCGCCGAGCAGAGAGCACGTCAGAAACAGAGAGGACAGGGTGTGTGTGTGTATGTTCATCTGAGCCTCATTGGTCTGTCACTGCTCGTCAATGTCAGAATATTTGAGATGACCAATCAAATCAAAGTAGGCGGGCTTTATGTTCACAGACGCTGCTGAGCGCGAATTTTAACAGTGCAACTCGAGGCTTCAGTGTACGGTCAAATGCGAGATAAGATGTAAGTAGCTAAACTTAACTTTATATATTTGACAGTTTTTTTAGGTCATAAATGTTAAACGAATGACAAAAAATAATTAGGCAAACTAATATAGTTTTGTCTAATTTCGCCATTTTGAACTGAAAATATAGCCTGACTACGTCAGACTTCCTACTTCCGCTAATTTCATTTCGCTCCTGTAGTCAGTCTGAGATAGCAGCCTATCTTTCTGTTTTCCACCGGCCTGAAAACAGCCGGGCCAATCAACGAACAGAAGGCGGGCTGAGAGCCGTGACGTAGTCGCTAAGCGCCGAGTTTAAGAGTTAGGTCAGAGAAATGGAAAACGACCGTGGATATGGAGACGCGGATGCAATTCGCTCTGTTGTGGAGAATATTCCCGGCATTAGCAAACTGAAGCCCGAAGTAGAAGAGTGTGTATTAAACATTTTGAATGGAGGTGATGTTGTGGCCCTACTCCCTTTGGGAAAAATTTAATTTATCAACTATTACCGATCGTCAGCGAGAAACTGGGGAGCCTTTTGACAGGTCAGTGTCTCCTTTCTTTTCCAGGTCTTAAATACCGTAAAACTTCAAATAATAGCCTAGGCTTTTATTTGTCCAAATCATCTAACAGCACCGGCTTGTATTTGAGACAGGCGTCTATATGAGACAGGCCTTTATAATTTAGTGTTGAGATGTTGTTCATTGAGATGTTGTTCCTAGAGTCTCTAATCTATAAAAATCTCCAAATGCTCCACGTGAAACTGCGGTCTTCCGGTCTTTACTATCTTGTCGATTGATTTTGATTAATTTGCGAGGGAGAGAGAGCAAGACAGCGCTCATGTTGTTTGAAGACCTGAGAGCGCGCGCGCGCGGCTCTCTCTCTCTCTCTCTCTCTGCTCGTTTGCGCCCTGTCAAAGCGCAGCAGTCATTCTATTAGCATCACTCACCGATCAAAAAAGTCGTTCACAGCCATGTTCACTTCGGTATTTCGCTCGCATCATCAAGTGTTTACAGCAGGTGGAAGTTCGATCATAGATTTGAGTTCGATGCATGATGTCTGTGGTTCGATGCGGCTGTGTCAGCGCATAACATGCGTCATAAATAAACTTATCTGATTGGCTTACGGTTAACCAATGATTTTAAACTTCAGAAATCGCCCCCTAGCGAGAGAGAAAACACTTCTCTATTATGCTATGCCAGACTCTGTCTACGAAGCAAAGTGAAGTAGCAGAGTCTGGTATTACCAGGCTACTGAAAATAGGCCTATGTAACATGTAGCCTAGTGTAATAGTTTAGGCTACTGTCATTGTGAGGGGACAAGAAACAAAGCCGTTTTCATCATGTTAGGCACAGGATTAATAATGAATGTGTACATATTGAGAATAAAATACAAATTGTAGCCTTTAGTAAATTAAAAAAGCCAACTTTAGGAGCGGAAGAGACATGGCAAGATAAAATCAAAGAGAAAAAGAGTGTGATGCTGATGAAGAGAGAAAAATAATCAGCTGCCCACTGACATGGTTTTAAAGCTATTGTTAACGATTTTTTTTTTTTTTTTTTGCCTTCACAACATCTTAAAATGCACATATGTAGTTCAGAGAAATCCAAAATTTTCTCAGGGAAACCCCGAACCCCCCTAACTAACCTACCTCAAATTCGGGACCACAGTGATTATAAAACCATCATAAAGTAATTATGCTTAGGGCACCAAAATGGCTAGCAGCGGCACTGGAAGTGAGGATCAACAGGTAAACAGGAGAAGAGCACATATAAACATGGACATTTTAAAGTTTCAATGACCAAATGATTGAAAAATGTTCTTATAACAAAAATTAAGCTGAGTTGAGCACACACTGATGCCATTGCAATTGATGACCAATCCCGAGGATGTTTTCCAGAAAGCCATGTGATAAGTGTGTATAAATGCAGTTGAGAGTACCTGCAGCGCCTGCAGTGTGTGTGAAGGCCCGTGTGGAGTGAGTCGACTCAACCACTGCACTGCCTCCACACACTGATCCTCACTGGACTCCACCGGCGCCGGCTGCCACACACACAACCCTCCAGAGAACGCCAGCATGGTAAACCTGACATACACACACACACACACACCGGCCAGCAAACTCACTAACCATGATAGGAGGCAAGGATAGGACATTTTCAGGTGTATTATGAACCCATTTCACATTTCTAGTCTGGTTTTCACATTTCTGTACTGCGATTACGGTTTTAATTCTGTTTTACTACTGTTTTTATGATTTGTTGTATTTATTGTATTTATTTATTGTATGCACCTAGTGGAGAGCGCTCCCTATTTCGTTGTGTTATGACAATAAAGGCATTCAACAAAATGTGTCATCACAGGCCTTGTCCACACTAATACATTTTCGTTTGAAAACGCCCTCCAAAGTGGATAACTTTGTTATGTGACGCTGTTGTGCCAATAGACACTCATGTTTATAACGTTATTATGCCTGCATTTCACTTTCACAGTTGCTAAAATACGTTATTTTGCACATTCTTCATATCACAGTCCTGCAAAGATGACAGAAAATTAATTTGCATGTGCTGTCCTGTGACAAAACATGAGAGCAGTCGCGTTTTAGACCAAACATATAATGGTGACTGAGAGCGACTCAGTGAATGCTGATATATTGTGCTAAATAAATAAAATGTATATCTCCCTCTATAGAGGAAAAAGAGTTCCCTCACCTGACGCTGTTGGCATGCAGCTGATCCCAGATCAGTGCGGTCAGTCCCTTCTGGAGTTCAGGGAGGAACGAGGCCATTGATCCGGACACATCCAGCAGAACACACACGTCCTTCTCCAGCACGGATCCGAACATTCGCCTGCTGCCTGCTCACACACGAGAGATACACACGGCAGGAGAAAAGGGATTTGTTCTAAGACTCGTTCTAACTGGGATCCCTATCCTTCAGGAACAGCCTTTGTATGGGATTAATATCCTGCCAGGATTCAAAACTGAAAATAAAGTTTTGAAAGGTTGAAACTAAGTGTTCAAAAACTCAAAATCTTACAAAAAAAGTTTTGCAAGATCGAAAAATAAGATTTGCAAGCTTGCAAAATGTAAAAAAAATTAAAAATATTTCTGCAAATATTATGTTGTTTTTGATATTTCCTTCTTCTGAACTGCAACATTTTTTTTACGATGTTGTGCAAACAATTTTTCAGAGTTTCAAATTTGTCAGTGTTCTCCCACTGTATTAGTTTGTTTTCCAGGTTTGAAACCTTGTAAATGGTGATCTGAAAACTGGTGTGCGAATGTGTGCAAAAACGTTTTGAAATTCTGAAAACAGAGTTTTGCAGGCTTGCAAAGTGGTAAAAAATTTTTAAATCTCTGCAAACATAATTTTGTTTTTGAGTTTTCCTTCTTCAGAAGTGCAACACTCTTTTTTAGGGTGTTGTGCAATCATTTTTTTAGAGTTTCGAATTTGTCAGTGTTCTCCCAATGTATTAGTTTGTTTTCCAGATTTGAAACCTTGTAAATGGTGATCTGAAAACTGGTGTGCGAATAGGTGAAAAAAAGTTTTGAAACTCTGAAAACTGAGGTTCGAAAGGGCGAAACTTATTACATTACATTACATGTGCACTCTTATTGCAGACTATGTTTTCAGACCCGAGTTTACAACACCCACTTTGCGGAGATACGCCCACACAGTTGCGAGCTTGCGACTTACGTGATTGGTGGCAGCGTTGTCACGCAGCTCTGCTCTGAAACTCTGAAACTCAGACTGAGCGAAAATGAAGCTTCGCAACCTCGCAACCTAAAAAAAAAAAGCCTGGAGGGAGGGCCTTCTGCTCTTGGCCAATGATTTGCTGTCTGCTGACGTACAGTCCAATCACAAGTATTTACTGGAAAGGTGGGATTGACCGACTGCTCCGCCAATGACGAAAGCGTATGGGATGAATATAATATGGCTATTCATGCATTCTAGAAACGAGTCAATGAATGCACGCGTGTCGCCTGATCAACAATTGCACATCTTACTTGTTGCATGCGAGATACATTAATACAAAATCGAGGTTTTGTATTAACAACTATGGTTCTTGTACAAAATGCTGCACATTCATGTGATTCTGGATTTTGCACACACAAGTTGTAGCCTATTAGTTTAGTGACGCACATTTATGAATTTGTCAAATAGATGTGTAGTTGTGCCCACATTAATAGCACCAGGCCTATTCATTTGTAGTTTGTTTGTGTGTGGGTTGTGAAATGCTTAAAAACCGCGAAAAGAAAGTCTCAAAATCCAAATGAATCAAATGATATTGACTCAGAAAAGACGTCAATGAATGCACGCGCGTCACCTGATCCACACATGCAAGTCTTCTTTGTTGCATGCGCAAATTATGATACACTAATACAAAAGAAAACATTTGTATTCACAAAAATGTCTCTATTTGTACAAATTGCAAATCTTGTGCGATGTCCTAAACTGCCGAGATAATCACACAAGCGTGCAGTACGACGTCCACTAACGTCCGATACGCAAACGAATGTCATTTTAACTATTCACTTTAATGAACAGTTAAAACAACTGACCTGTCCAACACTGAACTGCACGAGACCTCTGAATCGGTGTAGGCCTATAAAAAATCGGTAACACTTATAGATTAGTTAACATTTACTATTAACAAACTGCACTTACAGCTAGCATTGCTAATGTTAATGTCAATATTTAGAGAGTCTGTATAGGCCCTGGCCCACTATATGTGTTGTAGCCATTAAATATGCGCATTTAGTTTCATTTTTGTTAAAATATTATAATGTTATTTTTTTTTAGCCTACATCTATGCTGATTGTGAAAATTGAACAGCATGAGTAAGATATATGATATAAGATATAAGCCTATATATATATTGATACTATATTTTGATACTGCACTTTGGCCAACAGCTGTTGTTTTTTAAATATGCTCTATAAATAAATATGACTGACTGACTGACTATATTCATCCCATACGCTTTCGTCATTGGCGGAGCAGTCGGTCAATCCCACCTTTCCAGTAAATACTTGTGATTGGACTGTACGTCAGCAGACAGCAAATCATTGGCCAAGAGCAGAAGGCCCTCCCTCCAGGCTTTTTTTTTTAGGTTGCGAGGTTGCGAAGCTTTATTTTCGCTCAGTCTGAGTTTCAGAGTTTCAGAGCAGAGCTGCGTGACAACGCTGCCACCAATCACGTAAGTCGCAAGCTCGCAACTGTGTGGGCGTATCTCCGCAAAGTGGGTGTTGTAAACTCGGGTCTGAAAAAATAGTCTGCAATAAGAGTGCACATGTAATGTAATGTAATAAGTTTCGCCCTTTCGAACCTCAGTTTTCAGAGTTTCAAAACTTTTTTTCACCTATTCGCACACCAGTTTTCAGATCACCATTTACAAGGTTTCAAATCTGGAAAACAAACTAATACATTGGGAGAACACTGACAAATTCGAAACTCTGAAAAAATGATTGCACAACACCCTAAAAAAGAGTGTTGCACTTCTGAAGAAGGAAAACTCAAAAACAAAATTATGTTTGCAGAGATTTAATTTTTTTTTACCACTTTGCAAGCCTGCAAAACTCTGTTTTCAGAGTTTCAAAACGTTTGTGCACACATTCGCACACCAGTTTTCAGATCACCATTTACAAGGTTTCAAACCTGGAAAACAAACTAATACAGTGGGAGAACACTGACAAATTTGAAACTCTGAAAAATTGTTTGCACAACATCGTAAAAAAAATGTTGCAGTTCTGAAGAAGGAAATATCAAAAACAACATAATGTTTGCAGAAATATTTTTAATTTTTTTTACATTTTGCAAGCTTGCAAATCTTATTTTTCGATCTTGCAAAACTTTTTTTGTGAGATTTTGAGTTTTTGAACACTTAGTTTCAACCTTTCAAAACTTTATTTTCAGTTTTGAATCCTGGCAGGATATTAATCCTATACCTTTGAGCCCTTAAACTAATGCCTGTGCAAAAGAGCACTATGTTTTGGAACAGAGCCGTACTCTCATTTTTGTGTTTGGTACTGACATGATCCATATACAGACACAACAAATTATTTTCTCAGATGAATGTGATTCCCATGGAAATGTATGAATTAAAAAAAAAAAAAGCATGAAGGTCCACTCCAAGCAGATTTTACGAAAATATATGAATGAGATTGTACGAATTCATATGAATTAGCCACCAATTTCCCAAAACATGAAATAGTTTTGCAAAAAGCAAAGAGAGAAGCACATGATCCTCAGTTATTTCTTCTTTAGTACATTACTGTAGACTTTTAACGCTAGATGGACAGTTGGCGCGCTTTTTAATTGCACTTTTCCTTATCAGATATCTTAGTAATCATTATAAATTAGGTGTCATTCAAAACCATTTGATAACTGGACAGTGATTTACTATGATAATGGCACTTTAAATCTATTTTGTGGGATTAATATTAAAATTTGGAACAAAACTTGGCTAGGCATAAGCTATGGCCTTGATTTTATTTTGTAAAATATAAATGAATGCATAATGAAAAGAAACTGACTTTAGGACTCGGCAGAAACAGCTCATTTGCTCCATATAGACCTGTAAGGCCATCTAGTGGCAAGAGTCATGAAATATCATGTTATATTATTATTTTATCACAAGAGGTCGGCAAAGACACCTAATGTAAGATATTTTGAGCTCAATTGAAAGGGTTATGCATGAAATTGTGAGTTATTTTGAATTTAACTTGAAAGAATTTGAGGAATGTCCTTAAAGGACTATTTATTTATTATTTGTTGATAAAACCTAGTAATTTAAAGGTAAAAAGATGAGCACCTGTACTGTACCTGTCAGTAACCACTCCAGTCTTCTGCTGTATCGCTGCATCAGTTTCTCCGTCTGACTGAGGTAGTGCTTTAACTCTCCAGGAGTCAGATGCAGGTGTTTCACAGCCCCCTGTGCCCAACATCAAGACAAACCGTACAGTAAACATGCAGAACACACACATTCTCAGTATGACTGGTGATACACAGCACTGGGCTCACATTGAGGACGACACTCGGGAATATACTGCAGTATTTAGCAGACACTCTCTTCTGGACAGACCGCACCAGTTTGTTGTGATGGCAGCATTCAGGTCCAGATATCAGTTTGTGAAGGTCCAACTTCAGATTCTTTATACCAAACCTTTTCAGCCACTTAAATAACACACACACACACACACACACACACACACACACACACACACACACACACACACACACACACACACACACACACACACACACACACACACACACACATAAATACTGATTTAATAACGATTAATCTAACAGGTTTTAGTGTGTAATGTAGCAGTTTGAGCATGAAAAAGGTCAAAGCACAAAGTCCCTCCAGCGGGAGTTATTCTCTATGTCAGTGTCACTGTTTTTAAACTCCCTGAAACGCCTCCATTATTGTCTTGATTTTCTTCCAGGAACAAACACATAAAAATATTCCTCATTTAAATGATTAATACGCTAAATAAAGGGGCGGGGCCTAGTTGAGTTAGTTAGTAGTGTGTTGAAATTAGCAGTTATGGTAAGCGGTGTGACATTTCCCAAACACGCTGGAAGCACTCGACCAATTACGACACACTAATCCAACCAATCACGACACACTAATCCAACCAATCACGACACACTAATCCAACCAATCACGACACACTAATCCAACCAATCACGACACACTAATCCAACCAATCACGACACACTAATCCAACCAATCACGAAACACTAATCCAACCAATCACAACACACTGATCCAACCAATCACAACACACTGATCCAACCAATCACAACACACTGATCCAACCAATCACAACACACTGATCCAGCCAATCACAACACACTGATCCAACCAATCACAACACACTGATCCAGCCAATCACAATACACTGATCCAACCAATCAAAACACTGATCCAACCAATCAAAACACTGATCCAACCAATCACAACACACTGATCCAGCCAATCACAACACACTGATCCAGACAATCACAACACACTGATCCAACCAATCACAACACACTGATCCAACCAATCACAACACACTGATCCAGACAATCACAACACACTGATCCAGACAATCACAACACACTGATCCAACCAATCACAACACACTGATCCAACCAATCACAACACACTGATCCAGCCAATCACAACACACTGATCCAGCCAATCACAACACACTGATCCAGCCAATCACAACACACTGATCCAGCCAATCACAACACACTGATCCAGCCAATCACGACACACTGATCCAGCCAATCACAACACACTGATCCAGCCAATCACAACACACTGATCCAGCCAAGCACAATAAACTGATCCAACCAATCACAACACACTGATCCAGCCAATCACGACACACTAATCCAACCAATCACAACACACTGATCCAGACAATCACAACACACTGATCCAGACAATCACGACACACTGATCCAGCCAATCACAACACACTGATCCAGACAATCACAACACACTGATCCAACCAATCACAACACACTGATCCAACCAATCACAACACACTGATCCAGCCAATCACGACACACTGATCCAGCCAATCACAACACACTGATCCAACCAATCACAACACACTGATCCAACCAATCACGACACACTGATCCAGCCAATCACAACACACTGATCCAACCAATCACAACACACTGATCCAGCCAATCGCAACACACTGATCCAGCCAAGCACAATACACTGATCCAGCCAATCACAACACACTGATCCAACCAATCACGACACACTGATCCAGCCAATCACGACACACTGATCCAGACAATCACAACACACTGATCCAACCAATCACAACACACTGATCCAACCAATCACGACACACTGATCCAGCCAATCACGACACACTGATCCAACCAATCACAACACACTGATCCAACCAATCACAACACACTGATCCAGCCAATCAAAACACACTGATCCAACCAATCAGAACACACTGATCCAACCAATCACAACACACTGATCCAACCAATCACGACACACTGATCCAGCCAATCACGACACACTGATCCAACCAATCACAACACACTGATCCAACCAATCACAACACACTGATCCAGCCAATCACAACACACTGATCCAGCCAATCACAACACACTGATCCAGCCAATCACGACACACTGATCCAGCCAATCACAACACACTGATCCAGCCAATCACAACACACTGATCCAGCCAATCACGACACACTGATCCAGCCAATCACAACACACTGATCCAGCCAATCACAACACACTGATCCAGCCAATCACAACACACTGATCCAACCAATCACAACACACTGATCCAGCCAATCACAACACACTGATCCAACCAATCACAACACACTGATCCAACCAATCAGAGCACACTTATCCAACCAATCAGAGCACACTTATCCAACCAATCAGAGCACACTGATCCAACCAATCAGAATATGAGAAAAATTATGTTTTTAAACATTCAAGCATAAAAATCTAGTAAATCCTAAAACCAAAATCAAGACTTTGTAAAAGGGCATAATATAGTTTTCATAACCTACTGGGAAAGTTAGCGAAACGTTTTTAGAACTTATTTTGTTAGCTGAGAATAGTGTAAAATAGGGAAAAATTAAGCATTTTTAATTTGAAAAATAACAGGATGGTTCATAAAGTACAGTACCTGTTTAGTTGAATAGATGTCTTCATGTTTTGGCAGTTTAATGGTGTTGATAGACTTACGCACACTCTTGGGTTTTTGGATATTTCTTGAAGACAACTCCTAGATAAGACAATCAATGCTATATGACACAACATGAACCAGCAATGGATATTAGATATGGATAATGGATATGTTTCTGGCTATGACAAGACAAACATGGAAAATCCATTTTTACTAACCGAAGTTGCCATCTTCCATGAAGAAGACCGACTGAGACACACTGGTTCTCCTCTTTCAGATCAGCAGACTTTGACGGCCCAGCTGGTGTGCTGAAATCAGCTGACTGCACTGGAAAAAAATAAAAGACTAAAAATAAATATGAAAAATTGAATGCATCATGATTCACATAAATAGCCCATGCGTTTAGTCTGAGAGGCAATCAGAGGATGTTTTAGACTGAGACAAATATAGACACTGACATGCTTTCAGAATCGGACGTGGATAGAATGAGTTGCTTTATTTGGAGCAATATAAAGTAAAAGTATATATATATATATATATATATATATATATATATATATATAGGTGACGCGTGATGACGTATTGACGTAGTGTGTGTGTGTGTGTGCGTTGGGTGCGAAAATTCAACATGGCAGCGCGCCGCTGCTAGAAAAAGATAAACTTTTTTTTATTTTTTCTCTCTCTCTCCTCGCTTTTTTTCCGTAACAACATCACCCGCTTTAAACCTAACTCAAAACCTGGATTTCAACTCGGACCTGGACCAACTGGAGGATTACATAGACCATCACTTCAACAAACTTTGTACAATGGGCCGATCACGCAAAGCCAAAAAACCACGCACTTCGGATTCTCCCTTATCAACCGATTCTCCGCCGTCATCACCAACATCACCAGCATCCACTCCTACCAAAACAAACTGCTGTTCCGACATACTTTTATCAATCAACGAGCGCTTATCTCACTTGGATTCTAGACTCTCACTAATCGAAGTACTGCACAAAGAATTTCAAAACCTCCGCCATAGCCTGGAATACAGTCAACAACAAGTCGATTCGCTCACAGAAGAAAACAAATCACTGAAAAGCTCCGTGGACACACTCACTGCAAAATTTTCCACTGTAAACACTCAACTTACCTCCGTCATCGCTGAGAACAAAGCCATGCAAGAAACCATCCTGGATATACAGTCACGAAGTATGAGAGACAATCTAATCTTCTCCGGCATTCCCGAATCATCCACCGAAGATCCCGAAAAATCTGTTAAGGACTTCATGGTTAACCAGCTCAAACTTACACCAGAGACTGTAGAGCACATCACTTTCCATCGCGTTCACCGTTTAGGACAGAAACCCATCAACTCCACCCGTTCCCGGCCCATCATCGCCAAATTTGAACATTTCAAGCAAAAAGTACTGGTTCAGCGACAAGGACGGCAGCTCAAAGGGACTCATTACGGACTCAACGACCAATATCCACAAGAGATCATCCGCAGACGTAAGCTACTTTTCCCCATCCGCAAGACAATGATCAATCAAGGTAAAAAAGCAATCATCACAGTGGACAAATTATATATTGATGGACAATTGTTTAGAGACAAAGACACTACTCCCTGGCTTTACTGATTATTGAAACTAGCAATGTAACATTTCCAATCCGTTTATGCTCAATTTATATTCAATTCATAATCTTCATATTCTTTAATTAAACCACTCGCACCACGCACACACATTGTATTCTAAATGCACCTAAATAGCCTTGCTCACTGTTTATATGTTCTGTTGTTGGTTGTATCTATGTTTTGCCTGTTTTATTTGTCATTTGGTGTTATAGATTTACACACACACACACACACACACACACACACACACACACACACACACACACACACACACACACACACACACACACACACGCACACACACACACACACACACACACACACACACACATTCACATCCATACACACAGACTTATACTCACACAAGGTAACTATGAAATGTACATTATAGGTTCATGCAATTGAAATTCTTAACTTGGAATATTCGTGGAGTTGGTTCACAAACAAAAAAGCATAAAGTTTTAAATTACCTGAAAAATACACAAGCAGATTTATGTCTAATACAGGAAACACACCTCTCACAATATACACAAAACAGTTTAAAAACTACACATTTTAACCACTGTTTTTCCTCCTACTATAATTCAAAACAAAGAGGAGTATGCATCTTAATACACAAAAAAATACAGTTTAACCACCATACAACCATTTCAGACCCTGAAGGCCGTTTTATCATTATTAACATTTCAATCAACAATAATCCAATTACAATTGGCAACATTTATGGACCAAACTCTGATGATTCATCCTTCTTTGTAAATTTTTTTTCCTCTCTTTCAAACATTTCCAACGGTCCAATAATTATAGGGGGAGACTATAACACTGTAATCAATCCATCATTTGACAGGTCAAAACATACAGGAAAATCTTGGCAGTCCTCTAAAACTATAAAACAGTTCATGAGTGATTTTGGTCTTGGTGATGGTTGGAGGCTACAACACCCACTCGCCAGAGAATACACCTTTTATTCTAATGTCCACCAAACCTACTCCCGCATTGATTTCTTTCTAACCAGTAATTCAATCATACCAAATATCTTAGAAACCAAAATACATCCGATCATTATTAGTGACCATTCTCCAGTAACTATTACATGGAATCTATCGGCAGTACCAAAGCACCGCACCAGATGGCGTTTTAATACATCACTCTTGAAAGATCCAGAATTTGACAGCTACTTCAAGAGAGAGTGGACATCCTTCCTTGAAATAAATGACTCTCCAAAGTCGTCAGCATCACTGCTCTGGGAAACATGGAAAGTAGTTTTACGGGGAAAAATTATATCATATTCAGTACATAAAAAAAAAAAGGACAGAGAAAAAGAAGTCCAACTGGAAGAAAGAATAAAAGAATTAGAGATTTTACACGCAAATAATCAATCAGAAAGCACCTATAAAGAAATTAGAGAAAAAACATTTTTGCTTAATGAAATAATAAACAAAAGAAACCAGTTTCTGATTCACAGGCTCCGTCAAGAAACTTTTCACCATAGCAATAAATCCGGAAAATATTTAGCCAGTCAAATTAAAAGAAATAAAGAAAAAACAGCAATAACCTCCATCAGAAACTCGTCAGGGAAGCTAACCAATTCACCAGTTGAGATAAACAAGATATTTCAAGAATATTATGCAAAATTATACTCATCTGATCTGGACCCAAACCAAGAAGACATAACCCAATTCCTCGATAACACCATTCTACCAAAACTCAACATGGAACAAGTAAACACATTAGAATTACCAATCACAGAAAAGGAACTTCACTCTGCATTGAAAAGCATCCAAAACAATAAAGCACCAGGTCCAGATGGCTTCCCTGCTGAGTTCTACCAACATTTTTGGTCAACCTTATACCCATTATTTAGCAGAACAATAACAGAAATAAAACATAACGCGAAGTTCCCTTCCCATATGAATACAGCACTTATATCACTCATTCCTAAACCTAACAAAGACCACACCTTCACATCTAACTATCGTCCTATCTCACTTATAAATGTCGACATAAAAATTATTAGCAAAGCACTAGCCCATAGAATTGAACAAATTATACCATATATAATACACCCTGATCAGACCGGCTTTATAAAGGGTAGACACGCATCCAATAACACCCGCAGATTATACAATTTAATGCACTACTCATCAGTACAACAGAAAGATACTCTCATTGCCACATTAGATGCCGAAAAAGCTTTTGATAGGGTCAACTGGAAATTTTTATTCACCACGTTACAAAAATTCGGCTTTGGAGAGTCATTTATTAACTGGATCAAGATTTTATACACATCACCATCGGCCACGGTCACAACCAATGGACTAACATCACAAAGCTTCACACTGCACAGGGGGACGAGGCAGGGATGTCCACTCTCTCCATCCCTATTCACGATTTTTATTGAACCTTTAGCAGCAGCTATCCGTCAAAACCCAGCAATCAAAGGTATTGAAACACCACAACAAACACATAAAATCTCACTTTATGCAGATGATATCCTACTATATATACAAGAACCCCTAGCATCTACTCAAGAAATAATTAAAACAATCCAGTCCTTCTCAAAAATATCAGATTATGCAATAAACTGGAATAAATCTTTCATCCTCCCTTTACATAAAACCAAATGGGATGTGGCACCCCATCAATCACCGATACCTATATGTCATGATCACATCACTTACTTAGGCATTAAAATTTCCTCCAGACTGTCAGAGTTGGTAACACTCAACTTCACACCACTGCTAAAAAAAATAGAAGACGATTTGCTCAGGTGGCTCAACCTTCCAATCTCCATAATCGGCAGGATAGCAGCAATAAAAATGACAATTTTACCGAAAATTAATTACCTATTTTCAATGATTCCAACCCACCCCACACTCACCTGGTTTAAATCACTAGACTCCATTATAACTTGCTTCTACTGGAAAACTAAAACACCAAGGATTAAACTCACTACACTACAAAAAAGTAAGGTTCAAGGAGGACTAGAAGCACCAAATTTCCAATATTATTCAATGGCTAACCAACTGCAATACATATACAAATGGATTCACCCCACCCAATCTGATATTATATGGCTAGATATAGAACAATCACTATGCAAAGAATTAAATATAGCTGACATACCGTTCCTCACCAAATCAATTAAACAACACACATGTTTTAATGCAGTAACTATATCTGCCACTCTGACAGCCTGGTGGAAATTTCACCAAATCACAAATTCTACATTAGCTCCATCTAACCTCACCCCACTGTGGAACAACCGTGACTTTATAAGCAATAAAAAAACATTGAATTTTCACACATGGGCGGAAAAGGGTATCACCCACATTAAGCATATTCTCAAATCTAACACATTTACACCATTTCCGCAACTGGCCCAGGAGTATGGCATCGGGAGCAACGAATTTTTAAAATACCTACAACTCAAATCTTCTGTTCTGACAAAAATCAACATCAGAGACACAAATTTAGAACTTCCACCGGCAATATCAGACTTGGTCAACATTTCCTCCCCAAAGAAACTTCTCTCTAAAATATACAAAATCATTTCAAACCAACTTCAGACCATACACTTACCAACAATAAAATGGGAAAACGATCTTTCAATAGCTCCTGATGCCAACTCCTGGACCCAAATCTGTAAAAACATCTATCTCATGTCCAAAAATGCGAATCTTCAGTTAATACAATACAAAATACTTCACAGAACACATTACACGGGCAATAGATTAGCTAAAATGGGTTTCACATCAGAAGTTTGCACACATTGTACTCACAATTCTACAGATACATACATCCATGCAACCTGGCACTGCACTCCAATCAAACACTTTTGGGAAGAGGTCACACAGTCACTATCCACTATAGTCGGCTGCCACATCCCACTGTCGCCTTCTCTTTGCTTGCTGGGGGACCTGACAACAATCACTGATAAAACTATAAACTCTAAAATACTCCTCATAGCTCTAACCATCGCCAAGAAAACTATCCTCATGAACTGGAAAACTAGAAATAAATTACACATTAACATTTGGAAAAATCTTATTACAGACTTCATTGCAATGGAATACGCATCTCCCCTTCATGATTACGCATCTGAAACTGACCTCTGCCGTCCAACACTTTCTGACCTCTTACAGCTATGAATCCTTTCTCTGTTTTCAACTCCGACTCCTCCCACCTTCTTAACCAACCCACGAATATTAATACATTTTAGCTGTTTGAACTTGTTTGTCATCATTGTTGTTACTATCTTTAATGTTATTGTTAAGATTACTATTTTCACTTTTATTTTTTCATTGTTGTAATTGCTGTTGTTGCTGTCTTTTGCTTTCACCATTGCGGTCACCACTGCCATCATCATTATCATTTATTATTAATATTATTATTATCATTATTATTATAATCATCAATATTGCCATTGTCAGTGCTGTATTTGAATTAAGTGTCATTTTCATCACTACTGCAATAATCCCCCCCTTATCTCTTCATGGGTTTTTAATGCACCACAACATAGAATAGAAGAAAAAAAAAAAAAAAAAAAAAAAAAAAGTATGTATATGGAAAACCTCACAAACACCAGGGCAGGCAAGACAGGCGAGAAGTGGTTTCAACGGGACAGCATCTCTGTCCCAATTTGAGACACTCTCGCACTGTACTCCCTCTTTTAATGCACCTTAGACATTGCACATACACAAAAAAAAAAAAAAAAAAAAAATTTTTTAGGAAAAGATAGGGACCGATGAGATGTGGGGGAAGGTTATCTTATATTATCTTATCATCTTATTATAGCATCTTTTATTTTATACAGGATTGACAATGGCAATTGTTACATAGGAGGAAGGATGGAAATAAAAATCGACCAACACAATATTGGCAATATGGTGGTAGTGGGGAGTGGGGTGGTGATGGTAATGACAATGGTAATAAATAATAAATGGTTACTTTGTTTACGCACACACACACATACACATACCCACACTCACACCCGCTCACATGCACACTTTGATCAAACACTTAAATCACTTTTATGTCACTTCTGGAATTATGGATTTACAAGATTGCTCACTAATGCACTATGTTGGTTTGTATGTATGTCTGACTGTTAAATAAAAAAAAAAAAAAAATAAAAAAAAAAATACAGTTTTCATAAGGGATTTTCACAGCAATGCCTTTTGGTTCCCAAAAGAATCTTTCAGTGATCAGTTCTTAAAAGAAACGCTTTTCTTAGTGTGAAGAACCTTTCAGATTCCATGCATGTACATCGATGCCAATAAACAGGCTTTGTTTAGAGTGAAAAAAAATATATATATATATATATATATATATATATATATATATATATATATATATATATATATATATATATATATATATATATATATATATATATATATATATATATATATATATATATGTGTGTATATATATATAGTACACTGTAAAAACTAAAGGTGCCTCAAATATCCTGTCGGATACTCAAGGAACTTAAAAATGTAATTTAAGTGCCTCGAAGCTCTTTCTTCTATAGTAGGGTTACTGGAGGAGCATTGACAATCTTTGCGGTTCTTGCTGGAACTTTTGGGATCCTTTAAGCACTTTGTGTTCAGTTCAGAGGTTCTGGAGTCACCTTTTCACTACCACGAGACCTCGAAGTGCTTTGGGGGAAATTAGAGGAACTTGAATGCTACAAAGGGGTTATTGTAAGATCTTTTAACATTTGAGTGGTTCCTGAAAGATCTCTTATGTTAAAGCCAGCATCTGGAGGAACCAAATGGTTCTGTGAGGCCAGAATAAGATTATTATTATCCTATTATTATTATACTTAAGTTAAAAAAAATCATAAATATATTTCATAAATTATACTTCTTATTCAGTATACATAGGCTTACATTTATTTAGTATAGGCCTATTTTATTGATTAATTGAAACCTTAAACAACAACAAAGAAGAAGAAGAAGAAGAAGAAGAAGAAGAAGAAGAAGAAGAAGATGATGAAAAAGAAGAGGAAGAAGAAGAGGAAGAGGAAGAAGATGAAAAAAAGATGAAGAGGAAGAAGATGAAGAGGAAGAAGATGAAGAGGAAGAAGAAGAGGAAGAGGAAGAAGATGAAAAAAGATGAAGAAGAGGAAGAGGAGGAAGAAGAAGATGATGAAAAAAAGATGAAGAGGAAGAAGAAGAAGAAGAAGAAGAAGAAGAAGAAGAAGAAGAAGAAGAAGAAGAAGAAGAAGAAGAAGAAGAAGAAGAAGAAGATGAAGAAGAAGATGAAGAAGGAGCAGGAGGATAAAAGTTTTATTCTGTCACGAAACTGCTGCTATTCCTCTGCTGTCATCGCTTCAGTGAACCTTGCGCTTCTCGCGCGGACGCGCACAACAAAGATCAGCTGATCATCATCATCGGATTTGAAAGTAACGGCTCCTCTCATCAAAGCTTCAGCTGTTTGTTCGACTCTTCTTTACAAGGTTTGTAAACTCGCCAAAGAAATATAAATACAGTCTACTCACTATATTTTCAAACACATACATATAAACTAAATACATGTTTATTTATTTATAGTTTTTAGTGTTTACCACTCTTTTATTGCACACTAGCCTATGTGGTATGAAGGTTTTAGCCGCGATGCTAACTAGCTAATCTAATGAAATAAATGAACAAATGGAAATTATTGACTTAACGTTATTGTCTTAGATTGTTTTAACGTTAGTCATTCAATTCAATGTATTCTCGTGTCTTCAATTTGCTGATACAACTAATTAATAGCTGATTCCTGCTGTCGTCAATGGCGTTTTTTATGAATAACACAAGTGTATATAGCGCTACTAGTTAACGTTAGTTTGGTCTATTTTTGTTTATTTACTACAGGTGCCCTGATTCTTTCAAATACTATTTAAAGCCCTTTACTGGACAATAAATATTATGTTGTGAATGGATATAATCAGCTTTGTTCTTTTGTTTCCCCAGAACAACCACTGCATTTCTAAAATCATCTGAACATTTCAGAAGCAACATTGAATTACAGTAAGTTACCTAGCTACACCACATGCAAGTACTTTATTACTATGAACTTCTCTGTGTGAAATTTTATTGTTTGACTGTGTGACTCTATCTCATTTATGTTTCTCAGAAAAATTATAATCACAGGTTTGGCACCAATAATGCTATGCATTATTTCTTCTGACATTTGAAATCTGAATTATAACTTCAAATTTAGTCTTTTTGACAAAAAAAGCTATTATATGGCTTCAGAAGACTTACAACACAACTCATAACACATGAGTTCTGGACTACATTGTTTTTTAATTTTTCTAATTTTTAGGATATTTTCTGTGACATTTTTGGAGCTTAACAGAATATCCATTTTTACATAAATTGTTGCATTGAATTGAACTAGACAAGTGTACATTAGAATGATTTCATGAATGATTTACACAATTTTGTTCTGCTTGTGTTTCATGCAGTGAAAGTGAACAGTGACTGCGGTTGCATTATGCCCGAGATCTGTTTGGGTTCCACAGAGAGAAAGTCAAACAGGTTTGTAATGTCACAAGGCTGAGGAAATTATTTTAAGTTCACAACTATCACTTTAATAATAACATTAGTATTACTAACAGTAATTTTTGTTCTTTGCAGAGACCTCGGTAAGCTGAAATACAAGTTTGAACAAGAATAAAAATACGGTACTCCTGTAGACCTGAAAATCATTGAAGTGCCTGGACCATCCACCAGAAAAGAGGAAAAACAAATGGAAAATGAAGCTGCTGCACCTTTTCACTTTTCTAACTCGTTAAAATACCTCACATGTGAAGATTTTATTATTGATTGCATTTTATGTTGCAGCGAGTAAAGGCCTCGCTGCAACATAACACATTTGTGAATTTCACAGGCAAAAAAGTTCATTGACCATTGCCATCAGTGTAGCGACGAGTACAGCTCACACTGGAGTCTCTTCCAAGCAGCTTTCTGTTGGTCAAATCCAGAGAATTTCACTGACCAACTTGGTCCCATAGTGACATTTTTGACCACACACGAAATTGCTGATCATGTGGATTCTAATTGAAATGGCTGAAAATTCACAGAACAACAACAGATAATTTTACCGTACCTTAACTATCTATCTTGTTTCTAGTGAGAATACTCAACCATTTATGAGCACTGTTGATTCAAGTCACATATTTAAAGGGTACCTATCATGGAATTTTGAAAATTACCTTTCATGTAGTGTGTAACATAGATCTAAGTGAACGAAAACATCCTGCAAAGTTTTAAATATGAAAGTTCACCGTATACAAAGTTATTATCTCTCAAAAGTAAGAGTCGACTCTGAGTCGTTGATATGAATCGATAGACGAACGATGCACTTTCGTACGTCACTTGTCCAAGTTATTTGAATAAGATACGCCCACTCATTGCATTAGGAGACACCAGGGAAAACATCATGTCGACGAGACGCTGCTGTGTTTTGAAGTGCGACGCAAAAGCAAACTTATTTCATCTGCCCAGTGAGGAGCATTTGAAGACAGTGGCTACAGTTCATAACTATACCACAGAAGTATTATAGCCCGAACTTGTTCTGTGTTCGCGTCATTTTGAAGATGATTGCTTCACAAACCTAAATGCTATAAAGTATGAATTTGCGAGCCGGCTGATACTGAAGAAGGGAGTTTTCAGTACCGAGTTTATTTGGATCAGCTTCCTTCTCCGAATCACAATCTGTAAGTAGGCTGTTGCTTTTATGTTTGTATCATGTTCTATAATTATTTTGTGTGTTGTGTACGCACAGGCACAGCGCAGCTTCTAGCAGCTAACTTAGGTCTTCAATGTCAATTGTATTGAAATATGTGAAGTGTTTGTCGTTGTTAATGGAGTTGTCACAGGGCTCTCGAGTGTCACGCATCACGCATTGAGCGTGACAGTCACTCATTTCGGTCTTTTGTCACGCTCTCCGGCCACACATTGTATTTCTCACGGTGAAAAACTATTTGTAATATATTTAATATGCCGCAGTGCCCAAAACTCACTCACTGTGGAACCGGCAGGATTCAAGCGCGTCTCCTCCAGTGTTGCCAGGTCCGTATGCCTGCACTGTTTCCGCGGGTTGTTTGTGTAGTGCACGCTGGTTGACGCGATTGTTTTATCCACTGGAACATGATTGTTATTGAGGAAACACCCGGGAACGCTATTTGAATATTTTTAGCCGTGATTGGGTTAGTTTGATGAGCGATTGGGCTGGTTTTGTTGTGCAGACCTGGCAACCCTGGTCTACTCTGGTGTTGTTCGTCTGGTGTTGTTAGCCAATCAGAAAATAGCACTGTTGTATCTGGGTAAGATCTAGCGCAACAACCAATGACACCCCGTCGGCTGGGTGTCTAACATATCACCACAGATTAGCGTCACGCAAAGGCGGGGTTTGGAAAAATGACTCGCTAAACGAATCATTAGGGAGTCGGTGAGCAAATCAGGTAAAAATAAATGCATATTATAAGACAACAAAAGTGTTTTTTGTCATTGCATGCTTGTAAAACTGTTGTTGGGGACTCCCAGAACAATATTAGGAACATTTTAAATGCCATAATAGGTACCCTTTAAGCTTTTCAAAAGCCATAGTGTACATTACAGCCTCCAGTCTCACGGAATCCCAGGCTTCAATATTTTACGATTCAAAATAGCTGAATAACTAACCATCTGAGATTTCGGTATAGAGATAAAAGTTAGGATCATAATTTTCAGGAATATTACAGCACAATTAGTGTATATTAGCACCGTTTGTTGTTTGTTTTTGGCATCTGATAGAGCTTTTGGATTTGGAAACAGTGACATCAGACTCAACAAGATTTACACAACTTAAGTGAAGATGCACTTTTTTTTTACATTGATTTATCACATGGAACATATGTGTTTCCATGCGTTTTGTTGAGATGTCTTTACTTGTACGTATAGCCTATTGTATATACATGGTTGATTATTCATGTTGATTATGTATTATACTATTTGTTTGTGTATTCTATTCATTGATATTAATCTATTACTAGCTTCTTTTCCCAAGTGCATGAAGTGTATGTATTAAATATGTATGTAATACCGTTATGTAATAAATAAATATGTAATAAACAATTCTTATTTTTGTATTTGGTTCAGTTTGTTTATTATAATAGAAGTTAATGGTAACATAGTAACAACATGAAATAATAATAAATAAATAAAAATTGGTTCCTGGAGGCACCCAAAGCGGTTCCACACAGTGCCTTATATAAGAGTTCCTCAGGAAACCTGGGTGGTTCCTCAGAGAACCGCCACCTTTTTAAAGGGTTCCTAGAGGATCTACAGACGGTTCCGCCGGTGTGGCAAAGTGAAGAACCCAAAAGGTTCCTCCAGGCACCTTTTCTTTTTACAGTGTACTGTGCAAAAGTCTTAGGCACGTTAGTATGTTCGCCCCAAAAATGGTTTTAAGCCAGTAATTTGTATCTTTTGCTGTAGTGTGTTAGTTGGAAATATCAGTTTACATTTCCAAACATTCATTTGGCCATTAATTGTAATAATACAGTGAGATTTTTAAATGCACATGGAGTCTGACAACAGCTGGTATAATCTACTCAGAGATCTGATCTCACCATCATCAAGTCCATCTGGGATTACATGATGTAACTAAAAATGAGCAGACAAGGAGTCTGACAACAGCCAGTATGATCAGGATCATCTGATCTCACCATCATCGAGTCCATCTGGGATTACATGAAGAAACAGAAAAAACTGAGACAGACTAAATCCAGAAGAACTGTGGTATTATCTCCAAGGCTCTTGAAGAAACATGCCTGCAAAGCTACAGTACTGTGAAAAGTTTTAGGCACTTGTGTAAAAATGCTTTGAAGTGATGAGGCTTTAAAAAATAATGTCATAAATAGATTTTATTTATCAATTAACTTCTATTAACTAAATCAAATCAATATTTCATGTGACCACCCTTTGTGTTTAAAACAGTTTTTTTTTCCAGGTACACTTGCACATAGTTTTTCAGGTAGCTTTGCAGGTCGATTTCTTCAAGAGCCTTGGAGACGTTGCCGCAATTCTTTTGGATTTAGTCTGTCTCAGTTTTTTCTGTTTCTTCATGTAATCCCAGATGGACTCGATGATGGTGAGATCAGATGATCCTGATCATACTGGCTGTTGTCAGACTCCTTGTGCATACAAAAATTTCACCGGATTATTACAATTAATGGCAAAATGACTGTTTGGAAATGTAAACGGATTTGTCCTACTGACACACTACAGCAAATTATGTAAATAACTGGCTTAAAACCATTTTTGAAGGTCGAAAATACTAGCACGCCTAAGACTTTTGCACAGTACTGTATATATATATATATATAGAGAGAGAGAGAGAGAGAGAGAGAGAGAGAGAGAGAGAGAGAGAGAGAGAGAGAGAGAGAGAGAGAGAGAGAAAACAGTTCAGATGGCAAATAGAGACCATTTGGTATATGATCTCTAATAATTGCAGTCAGGATGTTGGTAAGACGTCAAACCTGCTGGGATTTCTGCTTTAGTTCGGCCTCCAAGCCAACCCGTTCTGTGCCATCCTGCTCATCTGCCTGCTTTCCTGTTCACATCATACATCATGATCAAAACAGCTTCATAGTGATCTTTTAATCCCTTAAAGTCCATTAAAGAGATTTTAAAAAAAATCCTGTCATAATTTACTCATGCCAGGTCAAACCTCTATGACTGTCTTTCATCTGTGGAACACAATAGAAGATATTTGGAGAAATGTCTCAGTGTTTCTTGTCCGTACAATGGAAGTTAATTATCATAATATCTGTTTGGTTACCAACATTGTTCAAAACATCTTCTTTTGTGTTCCTCAGAAGGAAGAAAAACAGGTTTAAAATGACATGAGGGTTAATAAATCACAGTTTTTAAATTTTTCAATGAACCTACTGAAGTGTCCTACTGAAAAGACCATATTACCAGCATGATTTCAGATGGTTAACATGATCTGTGATATCAACAACTTCATATGAAGCTACACTTAAACAACACATAACAACGTCTGACAGACATTCCTCTTTCTGTCTAAGTTCTAGGCGAGAATAAGCTAAACAGGACTTGCTGATAATCCGAAGTCTGGCTATGTGTAGTCTCAAACCATTGGTCTGATGCATAAGGCACACCAAATGGGAAATTCTTCAGGATTTTCAAAGTCGTCATCTTGTTGGTTGAACCGGGAGACGCGCGTGTCTTGTTTTTTAACGGTCTGGCTGGAAACAAAGCTGCCGTGAAGCCAAACCCCCTCATGGAAAAAGAATACCGCTGTGATAACAACTGTGACAATGAGCGCTTACCAGGATCAACTAAACGCTGGGTTTTCAAAAGTATGTGACATATGTGAAGTTCATGGCATAGACTCTTTAAAATACGTCAAAGAGTTTAACACAACAGTTTGTTATTGTAGGGATATTGACGTTACATTTTCACACCCCTAAACATGACGCAGAGCCAAACGAACTGTGATTGGATGCTGTACGTGTCAGTCAAATGGGCTCTGGTTAGTTCTTGGCCAATGAAAGGAGATGGTCCTCACTGCAGAACATGAAATCTACGGGGAGGAGTCGGATCCAGATCCAACTCCTCCCACCTTACATATAGCTAAACCTACCCATCTCCGCCCCCTGATCCCTAAACCCACCCCTAATCCCTAAACCCATCCCTAATCCTACCCATCTCCACCCCTTGGATGTTGATCCGACTCCTCCCCGTGGATCTCATATACTGCATTGAGGTGCTACTGAATGAAAGCTGCGATGGAGTCCAGATCTTCTGAAGTCAGTCTGAAGCTCTGGCTACGTGAGACTAGGCCATGTGAAACTAATCACTGGTGAATTCTAAGGCCTTGTCCACACTAATACGTCTTTGTTTAAAAGCGCATCTTTTTCTCTGTTTTGGCCTTCCATCCACACTGAGACGGCGTTATTAGCAATGAAAACCAAGCTTTTTGAAAACGCCCTCCAAAGTGAATAACTTTGAAAACACCGTTCTCACTTTGTAGTGTGGACTGTGAAATCAGAGGTATTTAAAACCAATGACGTAAGTTTAGTCATGTGACGCATATTGTACTAATAGACACTCATGTTTATAACGGTATTGTGCCTGTTATGTGCTATTCACTTTCACACTGTTGCTAAAATACGTTACTTTGCACACTCTTCATATCACAGTCCTGCACAGATGACAGAAAATTCACTCACATTTGATGTCCTGTGACAAAACATGAGAGCAGTCGCCTTTTAGACCAAACATATACAGTAATTAGCATAAAGGCATTGCATGTAATACTGATGGTATGACAGGTCAAGAGTCATGATGAGGACGGTGATCTGACCAGTCTAGCCAGGCTGAGTGATGTGGGTCTGGGACACTGCAGTTTTGTGTTGCGGGTCCAGGCCTGGGGTTTGAGGGATGGGGAAGTCGCTTCTCCTGAACCTCTGCCGGAGCCCTTCTGGATCAGAGAGTCCAGTAGCTCAGAGCACTGCAGGAAAACATGGAGGAAAGTCCCATATATGAAGCGTTACAATAATCAGCACATCAGCAACAACTCTCAGGTAAGGCAATTTTAAACATCGCGGACATGGGTTAAGTCTGGGTCATGTGATCTGAACTCACCTTCTCACAATAATCAGCGGCCATCTTCATTTCTCCAATTAGGGCACTGATGTCATCACTCTCCACGATGCCTGCAGGGAAACACCAGGAAGAGGCTCATATTTTCCACTGCACACACACACACACACACACACACACGCACACGCACACGCACACACACACACACACACACACACACACACACGCAAGACTTCCCATTGCAGGGCCACGGGTTCAGGCACCATGTGCTGCACATATGACCGAGAGGAAAGCAGCAAAGTAAAGTAAACAGCAGATTTCCACATGACATCAGAACCGTCTCAAAAGGTGAACAACAAAACTGAAGGATTGTCTGTACATCTCAACATCCTTCCCTCGCATTTTAAGAAATCCTTCCCTCGCGGGTCAAAATGACCCGAAGCCCTAAAATTATACTACTTTTTTTTTTTTTTGGCCAGAAAGCTTATTTTATTTCATTTTGATAATATTGTTTCTATTTTTTAATGCAATTTTTTGGGGGAGATTTTTTGTTCTTTTTTTATATTATTTACCTTTAAATTACTAGATTTAATCAATAAATAATAAATAGTCATTTAGAAGCATATTCCTCACATTCGTTCAACTTAAAAAATAATTCATAATTTCATTCCTAAACCTTTTAATTAAGCTCAAAATATCTTAGATTGGGTGTCTTTGCCGACCTCTTGTGGAAAAATAATAATATAACATGATATTTCCTGACTCTAGATGGCCTTATATCTCTGTATGGAGAAAATTAGCTGTTCCTCTGGGTCCTAAAGTCAGTTTCTCTAAAGTGTGCATTCAGATTAGAGGTCTGCTACCCGACCCGAGCCCGACGGGTCCCGAAAAATGTGCGGGTTTCGGGTCGGGTTCGGGTTAATGTTCAATGAACAGCCTCGGGTTCGGGTCGGGTTCGGGTTTAACTAAGAAAAACTAAAAAGGCTATATATAGTTTGCGTGCCGTGTGCTTTGCCTGCTTGCTGTGTTGTGGTGACCGGCACGCGCGAGAGAGAAAGTAGCTTACATGCGCAGATGTGCAATATGTGCATACTGTCACGACCGGCTCAAAGCCGTGGCAAATGAAATGGAGGACACAGTGATTGGATTGCAAAAATAAACATTTATTAACATAAATGCTAAAAAATAAAGAATAAGAAAACATGGTCGTCTATAATGTTTGTCAGATGCATGGATGTATAAGTATCAGTAACAGAAAACAAAACATCTAAAACCAAATAACAAAAGCCGAGCCCAAACCAAACTCAAAACAACCCAGAGAACAGAACCCCCTCTACACTAGCCAGCCTAACTTTTATAGATGGATGAACAGGTGGACATCGTTCCCTTGATGAGTCTCCTAGCCACACCCACTAGCCCGCCATCGCAAGATGAGTAGAGACTCGTCACACTCTCCCCCTAAAAAGAAGAGCACAGGAACTTAAAACACGTCCAGAACCCAAACAAGACCCACCACTACAAAATTCAAAAAAGTCCAAGCAAGCAAACTTAGTCGAACTCTAAATTTTCCCCAGTCTTTTCACGTCTCCAGTCCTTCCAGCAACCCCTGCACCTGGGAAGCAAATTAAGAAAAGAACAAAGAAAAAAGACAGGAAAAAGTTAACAAATCCTTTGACACTAGCCTAAACGAATACAGGACAAGGCATCAGCATTATGTTCTCTGAACCTTTAATGTGGCGAATATCTAAGATCGGGTTCAATAAGACTTGTACGTAACGGAGTGTCGGGAAACAGTGTAATATATTCAAAAATCAAATCAATCAAATCAGTACGCTGCACCTCCGTTAAATGACTAAAACCTCTGGGCAAAGAGCTCAGTGCTTCTGAATTATGTAAACGACCCTGAAGAATAGAATCTCCAGGATCAATCTCATTCTGATCCCCACCTATTAGAATTGAAGTTGTTGTTAACTCAGCATCACAGCTCGAAAAACCTGTAAGCAGCACAGATTTAATACCAGAATTAGGTTTTCGGACCAATACACCTTCCTCTAGATAATTCACAGAAGGAAGGTTAACGATTGTGTCATAAGAGACAACTCGATCAAACAATTCAACAAGCGTAAGGTCAGTCTCTTGTCCTTTAATTAGGTCATCGCGTGACACAGACAAGGATGAAGTGATTTCTAGAGCCCTCAACATCTCATTAGTTTCAGATGTAACATCAGTAGGTATTTTACCCATAGACCTGGTTATCACGCATGACGGAAACCCATTCAAAGAACAGGTAAACATTTCATCCCTCGTGTCAAAAGTCGACCCAGATGGTGTGACGACCAAATGCGGTGAAACATTCTGCCAAACCCGTTCACCAGCCAAGTCATTTCCCAGGATTACCTGTACTCCGTCCACAGGCAAGCAGGAACACACAGCTACTTCCACTTTTCCCTGGATCAAGTCAGAATGCAAAACAATTTTATGTAAGGGAACAGAGATCACATTCAGACCAATTCCCCTAACCAACACATTGTTCCCAGTGTAAGAGTCGTTTGAAAAAGATAAGATGGACTCTAGGACAAATGTTTCTGATGAACCCGTGTCACGGAGAATTTTGACCGGTATATCTTCCGTAGAACCTACCAATCTGACAAAACCATCAGTAACAAATGGAGAAAATGTTGAGATACGTGACGAAGAACTCTTTTGCACATTATTTATTTCTGAGGTAGTCACCGCCAAAACAACGGGTTTCACTGAAGACGACTTAGATTTCAACAACGAACACTCATTCTTCCAGTGACCAAACTCATGACAATAATTGCAGATGTTTTCTCTATCATTTTCTCCAACAAAACCAAGATGCTGTTTTTCAGGTATACTACCCACATTTTTTGGAGCTCCATTAAAATCATGCCCCAATTCTCTCTTAAAGTATTCTCCAGCATTTTTGTAGCCAAAAGAGGTTTTATTAATCAGAGAAAATTCATCGGCCATAACAGCACCCTCATATGCGGTGTCGGGTTTACGCTCACTAATGTATATTGCTACACGTTGCGAAACAGAGTTTTTAAACTGTTCAAGCAAGATCAGCTCCTTCAAATCATCTAACGTTTTCACGTCAGAAGCCGTACACCAACGATTGAAATGAACTGAAATATCATGCACAAACTCAACATACGTTTGACTATCGGATTTCCTCCAGGACCTAAATTTTTGTCTATAGGCCTCTGGGACCAACTCATGTGCCCTTAATACTGCATTCTTAACAGTCAAATAGTCCTTAGCGTCCTCTACACTAAGAGACAAATATGCTTCTTGAGCCTTCCCTGTAAAAACCGACTGTAGCATAAGCGTACATTCCTCATCCGGCCAATTTCGTGCCTTTGCCACGCGTTCAAACAACAAAAAGAACCGTTCAACATCTTTCTCGTCAAATCTTGGGATCAATCTCATATTAGTCGCTACATCAAATTTACACGAAGCCAAACCATGTTCTACTCCTTCCACTAAATTAAGTTTACCGTCTCTTATCAGATCTAACCGGTAACGTTCAAGATCAAGCTTTTGTTGTTGCAACTCTAGCTTAGATATCTCAATGCGATTTTGTGCTTCTAACATTTCTTTTTTCATATCCGTTTGAATTAACAACAATTGTTTTTGTTGGTCAAATGTTAGTTGAGACATTGATGCAGCACTTACAAAAACGGAAGCGCCTTCCACGGGTTTAGACTCCAAAACTCCGTGTTCAGATACCCCGATCTTAATCATAGCTTTAATACTATCTTTTGTACGTTTATCTTGACTTGACAAGCTAATTTTGTAATGAGTTGCAAGTTCTACTAGTTGGTCTTTAGTAAAAACATCCAACAAATCTTCAGACGGAGCACTAATAAATTCCTCAACCTTTAAATCCATGGTGAAATACAAGCGTACGACTACTTAATCCAGACAGAAATATATATATCTGAGGGGGTAAAAATTGGATAAACAGTTCCCTCTAACTAAACCCAGAAACTATCTAAACTTATCCCTAATCTTCGTACAGTTACTTGCAGCGGGTTTTTATACACTGTAAACCAGTGTTTGAAATGGCAACCGATTAACAAGTCACCATTACAAAACACGGACGTGTTCCCGAGACCACTGCTCTAGCTGCTTTCACCGCACAAACAAAACAAACTAAAATAAAAAAATCAGAGCATCCAGTTAAGGATACCCTGCTAACCCTAAACAGGGAAAAGCATATCCAACAAGAAACCTCTCCTCAAACATACCAATAGAGTCAGTACTTACCGAAACCCAACTCCCGTGAAATCGGCCAAAAACAAACAAACAAACCAATCACTATAATCCTCCACGAAATTTCAATATTCATCAAACATTACTAAGAAAAAAAAACACATTTAACAAACTAATCATTGGATTAACAAAATCAATTATTTAACCAAACAAACAAAGTTATGGACGAGCCCCCACATTTGTCACGACCGGCTCAAAGCCGTGGCAAATGAAATGGAGGACACAGTGATTGGATTGCAAAAATAAACATTTATTAACATAAATGCTAAAAAATAAAGAATAAAAAACATGGTCGTCTATAATGTTTGTCAGATGCATGGATGTATAAGTATCAGTAACAGAAAACAAAACATCTAAAACCAAATAACAAAAGCCGAGCCCAAACCAAACTCAAAACAACCCAGAGAACAGAACCCCCTCTACGAGAAGGGTCTGGCTGCAGACTTGCACTCTCAGACTTGCACTCTCAGACTTGCACGCTGAGACACGAGCGCTTCCGCTGCAAGTGACGTCATTTGCAATCGACACCTGCTCTCAGCTACATGTGAACTCACTTGCATAGTTTGTCTCGTGGCGGATTGAGAACAATTCCAATGTCGTTAAAATTCGTTTCTGCAAAAAGTTTGATTTTCAAATGCAAACTGAGTGCAAAGCATATAATGTCCTTGTATTTTCGCAGACTTGGTCTAAAGATTGGGTACATGAGTGAATGGTTTCACTGAGTGAGCCTCAAATTCCACTTGTAGTGTCTTAGCAATTAGAAAAAACTGTCAACAAAATGACAAATGACGCCTTAACACGACCAAAATGAGCGTGTCTGCGCGTTCAAAAGAAACACAAAAAATTGCCGCGGCAAAACAAACAGTGCGTGTTGACGGGGTCAAATTCCACGCGTTTCGTTTAAAGACTATTGGCCCCGCCCCCGATCGCGTTCCGTAGAGAGCAGGCGTCGATTGCAAGTGACGTCACTTGCAGAGGAAGCGCTCATGTCTGAGAGTGCAAGTGACGTCACATGCAGAGGAAGCGCTTATTTCTGAGAGTGCAAGTGACGTCACTTGCAGAGGAAGCGCTCGTGTCTGAGTGTGCAAGTCCGAGAGTGCAAAAAAAAAAAAAAAAAAAAATAAGTCCGAGAGCGCAAGTGACGTCACTTGTCTGCAGCCAGACGCTATTGCCCTCTACACTAGCCAGCCTAACTTTTATAGATGGATGAACAGGTGGACATCGTTCCCTTGATGAGTCTCCTAGCCACACCCACTAGCCCGCCATCGCAAGATGAGTAGAGACTCGTCACAATACACACAGACACACAGGCTCTCTCTCTCAAATATAATGATAATGATATATATATATTATATATATATATATATATATATATATATATATATATATATATATATATATATATATATATATATATATATATATATATATACGGTATATATATATATACATATACATATATATACACATTTATTTTAATTATTTGTTTTTTTTATCATATCATTTCACAAAACTGTTTTGCGCATGTACCGCTCTCACGCGCTATTTCAGTCACAATACAGACAGACAGCAGATGACAACAAGCAAACCATGAGTCTGATCAAGCAAAACAATATTGAGGGAAAACTTATGACAGTTCCAAATGATGCAGGAAAAGCTGGACTAACTTTCAATCAGAGGAGGACGGCGCTGAAACCATCAACTGTCGATGCCGTTCTCTTCCTTCATAACTCATACTGAGGATGCTTGTGTAAATAGTTTTGCAACAGTGCGGGAACTTTTTTGTGACTGTTACACCTGTTCGACCACAGCAAAGTTACGTAATTGGTAAGTTTTTTCTCTTACTGCTGTGCTGCTGATAGGGCCGCTGTGCCTACATGTATTTGTTTAATATGTCAAGCAATCATTAAATACTGTATAGCATATTGCAAAAATGGTATTTGCTGTGAGAAACAGAATGGACCTCGGGTTCGGGTCGGGTTCGGGCTTAATATGTAAATGTAATTGTCGGGTCGGGTCGGGTCGGGTTAAATGATCGCGGGTACGGGCCGGGTTCGGGCTTCAGTTTAAAGCCCGTGCAGACCTCTAATTCAGATACACATGTAGACATTATACAATCATTTTTTGGTAAAGATTTAGCTGTGTTAGTTTGAATTGTGAGCATTTTTCAGGTTTTTCTATGTGTTTCTGCAGTATTCCTCACATTCCATTCATTCCCAAGGGGGTCAATTTGACCCAATCTGACACACTACATAGAAACAAAAAACTTCTCAAATCCATTAATTTTTTTTTTGTGTGTGTGTGTGTGTGTGTGTGTGTGTGTGTGTGTGTGTGTGTGTGTGTGTGTGTGTGTGTGTGTGTGTGTGTGTGTGTGTGTGTGTATTCGTGGTTCAAGTGGTTCATTGGGGTCTTGGACACCTAAAAAAATATATTAAAACATATTTCAGGCCCAAAATGACCCAAGGGAAGGATGAACTTGTTTTTAGTACCTAAACTCGTCTTCCTTGATAAACTGAATTCAACCCCCTGTCCTCACCGGTCTCAGTGGTCCAGAGGAAGCGCCCGTGGCCCGCATGTGCCAGGCGTCTCAGGGCCCGTGTGGTTTCGGCCCGTGTGGCGTGACAGCGAGTGCTTTCCTCTTCTCCGGTGAACAGGCACACGTGGAGGTTCAGGTTTGAAACGCTGTAGCGCTCAGACACGTAATCAGTGACAGATTCCTGAGGATCAGATAATGTTGTTTATAAGTCTATGTGGTATTTTTAATATGCTTTAAGACAAACCATGAGTTAGGGTGACCATATTTTAGTTTTCAGAAAACAGGACGGGGGGCGTGGTTGATGGGCGGGGCGTGATTTTTGGGGAGGCGTGGTTAAGGGGTGGGGGCGTGGTTTGGGGGAGAATGCATAAAAAAATACTTGACAAATGCATTCACAACCTTGCAACTATGTTATTGTACTTTAATACATAAAGTAGGCTAATACATCCTTTCCATTCAATGTTTGGCCCGCAACAATAGAATACTATTTTTAAAAAAGTTTAGCTTTTAACACCTTTTACATGACACTATTTATTTTCATGGCCATAGCATAGGTTAAAAATCTACTACTAAAATAACATAAAAATCTACTACACTATTTCAGTAAAAAAAACAATTTGAATCCTCCTGATGTTCTCTTAGCCTATACGTTCTTTATGTGGGCTTCTAAGTCGCTAGCACCTTAACACTGACACGTGCCAACTTTGCAGTTCATGCATTCTGCTTTACACGGATCCTGACCGAAACGAAAACACAGGAATTTTCTCTGTAAATCGTCTGTGAATTAACATTTGGGCTTTTTTTATCTTTTTTTTATGCTGTTAGCTACTTACATCTTACCTCGCACTTGACCGTAAACTGAAGCGCCTGAAGCGTCACGCTGCTAAAATTCTGTGAACGTGTAAAGTCCGCCTACTTTGATTTGATTGGTCATTTCAAATATTCTGACATTGACAAGCAGTGACAGACCAATGAGGCTGCAATGAACACACACACACACACAACACACACACACAGGCCTCTGTATTCTGATGATTTTGAGTCTGACGTGCTCTGTGCTTGACGCTGCGGATTGAGGAACGCGCTGATTATAACAAGAGGGGGTGAAGCCAAAGTCATATGTTTTGTGTGCAAAGGCAAGCGTGTATTTAAAGTACACGCTTAATGGCCCAATGAAAAATAATGAAAACCAGGACATTTTCATCACTTTTTAAAAAACAGGCAGGACGGCCAGGACAGGACGTGAAAACAGGACATGTCCTGGGAAAACAGGACGTTTGGTCACCCTACCATGAGTAAATTCATAAGTCGACACCATTGCTGAGTATTTCTTTTTTCTCCTTAAAACTGCAGTGAATCAAAGACAGTCTCAAAAACACGGTTTGAAATCGCTGGTGTTTGTGACGTCACAAACTACAGTAACCAATCAGGGGTGTGTTTCCCAAAAGCATCGCTAGCCCACTATGGTCGCAAGTTCTGTCATTATCAGTAGTTCAACAAGTCGGTGTTTCCCGAAACCAACGTTCTAACGAACATTCGCAAACAGCATCACAAGTTGTGTGTTTGAAACAACAGTCTCGATCTGTGGTTAGAAGCAGAGTTTCTAGTTTGCATGACATGTGGATTTAATAAATCCGTATCTTGAGCAAAATAAGCAAGCTGACATTCAGTGCAACCTGTGTCTTTTATTTAGAAAACATACAAATGTCATTTACGTCTTTTAGTTTGTCAAGAGTTTTATGCGCATGTGTGAACGTGCTCTAGTGCGTAAGAACAAATGTAATTACTCCATCGCCTGCGTGACATCATAACCAGCGACCACTTTATGACAATACGGTTTCAGGAAACAGTCGTGACTAGCTAGTTGATTTCTTCAACAAAGCATCGTACTAGTAAAGCGGCGAGTTACGGGAAACACACCCCTAATCAACATGTGATCTTTCACGAGTGGATCTCTGAGCTGTGTGAGTTAGTGGAGGCGAGGCTCATTTGCATATTCACAGAATTGCGTATAGTAAATAAGGCAAGGCTGTCGAGTTACATTTAAGCTATTTTAACCCATGAAGATATTTGATTAAAAGGAAAAAACGCTTAAATATGTAATTTTGGTGAGTTTTAAGGGATAAAATGATTGACTACAGGGGAACTTGAAAACACTGACTGACTGATTTCCTTTTCTGTGTTTGAATGACAGTCACAAAATGCCCCCTCTCAAATGTCTCCAAAAATCCTCCAAGTGATGATTACACATGACTAACTTAATGGGAACCTCTGCAAAATGTTCAACATGGGCCAGGACTGTCTTGCGTGTGATTAAACATGAATGTCCCACTAACCGTGTGTTGATCAGGCATGCCGGTGGTGAAGAGGTAAACGCCATGACTTCGAGACACTTCTTCTTCTTCTTCCTGCGGATCCTCCTCTAGAGCACGCCGGAGAGCAGCCAGAGTATCACGACCCCAACACACTCGAACGCCTGAACCCACCTGAACAACACACACACACACACACACACACACACACACACACACAACACACACTGAGGTTTCGGGAGGTTATAAGTAGCAACATTTATCACTAACCCGACCCTTAGACCTACCTATCACACACACACACACACACACACACACACACACACACACACACACACACACACACACTGAGGTCTCGGGAGGTTATAAGTAGCAATATTTATCACTAACCCGACCCTTAGACCTACCTATCACACACACGCACACACACACACACACACACACACACACACACACACACACACACACACACACACACACACACACACACACACACACACACACACACACACACACACACACACACACACACACACACACACATGTTTGTTTTTGTGACTTATGAGGACATTCCATAGGCGTAATGGTTTTTATACTGTACAAACTACACTGTTAGACCTTACCAGGTTTTTTTACAGTAAAATACTGGCAACACTGTTGCCTGTTATTTACTGTAAAAATGCACTAAAACTCGAATTAACTAATTTCACTTGCAGAAACCGACTGCATTAAACTATAATTTAAAAGTATTAACTAAAATGTACAATGCATTAATAACAGGAGCAAAGAATTATTGCGAACTTATTTAATTAGAAACCACAAAAATTGACTTTTGTAAATAAAGAGATTTCCACTGGACCAGCAACTACACAGTCACTGCCTTTTAAATTAAATAAAGCAACATACAGCGTATCATCAATGTTTGTAGATCTTCTCCTGGACTGAAGCACAGGCTCTACTCTTCAGCACAATGGTGACCCAAAAACAAGATTTTACAGTAAACTACTGGCAACAGTGTTGCCAGTATAAACCTGTTTTATAACTTACAGTTTATTGCTGTTAAAATACATTTTGTGGGTGTGTCTTTTTATCTTTCACTGTTAACCCTTTCAACTCCACAGGAAAATCCACACTATAGAGAGTAAAAAGTAACATTGACAGTGTTGCAGTGAGATAATTAAGGGAATATGTAAGTGATTGTTGAGCATTAGTGATGAACACCTGCTGTTAACAAGCAGAATCACTGAAGGAAAGAGAAACAACAAGAACAGAAAATAGAGAAACACAAGACCTACAACTGACTTCCAGCTATTACACATTATTATACTTATTATTAACCAGTATGGCTTTATTTCTGTCATACATCGACAGAAGTTGTTATTGAGATGTTTAATTGAAAATGTTTGGTTTGAAGTTACCATTAAAGAGATCAGTGTTTGCTTTAGTTGGTATGCTGATGCTGTAACATTAATTTTCTTTTGATGCTTGAGCTGTGTTTATGCAAATCACACTTGTGCACAACACAGTTTATGAATGATTGGATTTGTCAAAATATCAAAATCATCATATTGCCTGTTCATTCACTAAAGAATTCACTCTCACTCATTCAGAGTTTAATCCTCAGTCAAAAGTGTTACATTACCAAAACCGTAATAAATTGCAATGACTCATTTTTTAACACATCATACATAAACCAAAAAAAACAAACAGAGCTACACAGTCATGTAGAAACACAGAGATATCAAAATGTAGCACATTAATCTCAACAATGGTGGCAATATTTTTTTTTATTCATGCAGCAGTGCATGCTGGGAGTTTTATACTATCCTGGAACCCAGCATGCACTGCTGCATGAAACTTTTGATTGTTACCATTGTTGAGATTCATATTATAATTGTTGATGTCTGTGTGTGTCTGACTCAAGCAGGATATTTTTTAAATACAATATATGATTATAATATTCTTCAGAAGACATGAATAAACATAATATTGATTTCATATTGTAGATCCAAAGATTTATTTTTTTTTCCCATAAATTAATTAGTTTCATACTAAATACCCATATATTCAAAGAATATATTTACAGATCTCAAAAACAGAAGAGTCACATCACAAAAGCCAAAAACACCAGATCAACTGCCTCTTGACTTTTTCTTGCTACAACAAATGTGCTTTTTAAACTCACTGTAACAGCAGTCAGAGAGAGATAAATGTAAGAAGTCCAGGGACAAGAGACCAACTAAAGCAAATACTGATCTCCATTATGGTGACAACAAACTTTATTATTTTTACTTTATTATCTGTTAATTCTCAACAAGAACTTTTGTACATGTATGACAGAAATAATTATAAACTGGTTTGTAATCTGGATTCACACTCAGTGTTGCTGGAAGTCAGTTGTAGTTTTTGTGTTTCTCTTTTTCAGTTCTTGTTTCTCTGTCCTTCAGTAATTCTGCTTATCAGGTGTTCATCAGTGTCTCAATTCACTCACTTATTTTCAGTCAAGTGGACTATATTAGTGAACTAATGTAGGGAATAGTGAATGAGGGTATAGGGTGTGATTGTGAACACAGTCTCTGACTTTGTGAGACTTGAGAGCTGTAAATTCACAGTATATTCCTGTAGGCTAGTTTTGTTTTCTACGGTATATTACTGTTTTAATGGAAAATGGTATGATATTGTATTTTATACAGTATTTTACTGTAAAAAACCTGGTAAGGTCTAACAGTGTACACTCAAAAAAATAATTCATTGGATGAACATGATTTAATCATGCCACCTATATTCCATCTAAACAAACCAAGTAAACTTGAACTACTTTGAATATTTTAAATGAACACAATATACATTTGTAGATTCAACATGATTGTAATATGTCAATGTAACTTCTTTACAACTAATTGAATGAAAATGTTTGTATTGTGTTAGTCTAATCAAATTTATTCTTATCCACTGAATGTCAGTAAAGCACTTCAATTCAACAAGATTCTGCTTTGTTACATAAACTAGTTAATGTCTTGTTTTGGTAGTTGATTGAGCATTATTAAAGACACCTGGTGTTAACAAGCAGAATCACTGAAGGAGAAAACCATAATTTTTAATTCACCAGTATGGAGATGAGTGTTTGCTTTAGTTGGGCTCTTGACCCTTATATCATTTACTTTAGATTTTGTTTGGCTGCTGTACGTGTGTTGTAACAGCTAGATGAACAAATGGTCATGGTCAACTGATGGTAGTCACTGAACTAATATAGAGCCCAATTTAGGTTTATTTTTATTAATTATAGCAACATTGTCCATATTCAGCATCATATTTTCATCCTTTACAATGTAATCTAAAGATTTTTTTTAAATGTGTCTTATATACAAAAAAAGTATCATTTTGATTCTACATAGTTTGTGGACACACAGACATCAATAATCAGCCTGTGAATCTCAACAATGGTGACAATAATAAAGCATGTTGCAGTGCATTCTGTGCCACCAATCAAAACTCATTCATGGCTCCCATCATGCATTGCTGCATGAATAAATAATGAGCTTATGTTCAGAGGTGATCTGTTTGTCACCATTGCTGAGACTCATACGCTAATTATTGATGTCTGTGTGTGCCTATATAAAGAATTTTCGAAGTTTTTTTTTTATTGACTTGATCATTTGGATTTCATTGAAGAGGTCAAAAATATTTTGGTGAACAAGGCCAGTGCTGCTATAATTAATAAAGTAAACCGCATATTTGGCTCTATGTTAGTTCAGTGATTCAGGTCAAATGATTGTGAAATAATGATTATGTTTAAACACAACCAATACTATCAGATGACCATGACCATTTGTTCATCTAGCTGTTTTAACTCAGTAACAGCAGTCAAACAAAATCTAAAGTTAATGTATTAAGTGTCAAGAGCCCAACTAAAGCAAACACTCATCTCCATAATGGTGAATTAAAAATTATGGTTTTCTCCTTCAGTGATTCTGCTTGTTAACATTAGGTGTCTTTAATAATGCTCAATCAACTACCAAAACAAGACATTAACTAGTTTATCTAACAAGGCAGAATCTTGTTGAATTGAAGTGCTTTACTGACATTCAGTGGATAAGAATAAATTTGATTAGACTAACACAATACAAACATTTTCATTCAATTAGTTGTAAAGAAGTTACATTGACATATTACAATCATGTTGAATCTACAAATGTATATTGTGTTCATTTAAAATATTCAAAGTAGTTCAAGTTTACTTGGTTTGTTTAGATGGAATATAGGTGGCATGATTAAATCATGTTCATCCAATGAATTATTTTTTTGAGTGTATATATTCTGTCCCCCTACACTGCCCCTGTCCCTAAACCTACCCCTTACAGGAGATTTTAACATTTAAAAAAAAACATTGTTTTTTATGTTTTTTAAGCTGTTTGAAATATGAGGACGCATGCAATGTCCTCATATTTCACGTGTAAGTTGTAATACCAGTGTAATACCCATGTCATTATACACATTTGTGTCCTCATATATCACAAAAACAAGCACACACACACACACACACACACACACACACACACACACACACACACACACACACACACACACACACACACACACACACACACACACACACACACACACACACACACACACACACACACACACACACACACACACACACACACACCTGACCCCTAAACCTACCTTTCACACACTGTTAGCCCTTGCTGTAAAAAAAGTGACAGTATCATACCATTTTCCATTAAAACAGTAATATACCGTAGAAAACAATGCATTCTGGGTTATATTAGCATTTTCGAGAAATTAGCCTAGGAATATATTGTGAGTTAACAGACACCCAGAGGCTGTGTTCCAAATCACAGCCTACACCCTCATTCACTATTCCCTACATTAGTTCACTAATATAGTCCACTTGACTGAGTGAATGAAAAGAAGTGAGTGAAATGAGACACTGATGAACACCTGATAAGCAGAATCACTGAAGGACAGAGAAATAAGAACTGAAAAAGAGAAACACAAGAACTACAACTGACTTCCAGCAACACTGAGTGTGAAAACTGTTTACAAACCAGTTTACGATTATTTCTTTCATACATGTACAAAAGTTATTGTTGAGAATTAACAGAGATTTAGTTAATAATAAAGTTTGTTGTCACCATAATGGAGATCAGTATTTGCTGTAGTTGGTCTCTTGACACTTGACTTCGTAATATTTATCTCTCTCTGACTGCTGTAACAGTGAGTTTATAAAGCACATCTGTTGTGGCAAAAAAAAGTTAAGAGGAAATTGATCAGGTGATTTTGGCTTTTGTGATGTCATAATCATCCTGGACATGTTTGATTTTCAGAACTTTCCTGTATATACTTTTTGAATTTGTGAATATTTCATCTTTAGCATACATCTGTGAAACAAGAAATCTATAAATCTGTAATTAGGTCTTCTGAAGAAAATTGTAACCATATATTGTATTAAAAATATTTCCCTCCTGCTTAACTCAGACACACACTGACATCAACAATCAGCATATGAATCTCAACAATGGTGACAATCAAAAGTTTCATGTTGCAATGCATGCTGGGTTCCAGGATTGTATAAAACTCCCAGCATGCACTGCTGCATGAATAAATAAAAAAATATTGCCACCATTGTTGAGATTCATGTGCTAAATTGTGATATCTCTGTGTTTCTGAAAAGCAGTGTGGCTCTGTTTTTTTTTTTTTTGGTCAATACACAATAAAAAAAAAAGTCATTGTATTTTATTGCTGTGGTTTCACAGTGGTGTTAATGTAACACTTTTGATTGAGGATTAAATTCTGAACTGAATTAATTAGATTAGTGAATGAACAGGCAATATAATGATTTTTGTTATCATAATCATTATAACCGCAATCTTTCATAAACTGTGTGTGTGCACAAGTGTGACTTACAAAAAAACACAGTTCAAGCAGCAAAAGAAACACTAAAGGTTTAGCATCAGCATCCCAACTAAAGCAAGCACTGATCTCTATAATGGTAACTTCAAACCAAACATTTTAACAACTTTTGTATATGTATGACAGAAATAAAGTCATACTGGCTAATAATAAGTGTAATAATGCGTAATGGCTGGAAGTCAGTTGTAGTTCTTGTGTTTCTCTATTTTCTGTTCTTGTGTTCCTCTTTCCTTCAGTGATTCTGCTTGTTAACAGCAGGTGTTCATCACTAATGCTCAAAAATCACTCACATATTCACTGAATTATCTCACTGCAACACTGTCAATGTTACTTTTACTCTTTGTAGTGTGGATTTTCCTGTGGGGTTGAAAGGGTTAACAGTGTAAGATAAAAAGACACACCCACGAAATGTATTTTTCCAGTAATAAACTGTAGGTTATTAAACAGGTTTATACTGGCAACACTGTTGCCAGTAGTTTACTGTAAAATCTTGTTTTTTGGGTCACCATTGTGCTGAAGAGTAGAGCCTGTGCTTCAGTCCAGGAGAAGATCTAAAAACATTGATGATACGCTGCATGTTGCTTTATTTAACAGGCGGTGATTGTGTAGTTGCTGGTCCAGTAGAAATCTCTTTATTTACTAAAGTTTTTTTTGTGGTTTCAAATGAAATAAGTTCACAGTAATACTTTGCTCACGTTATTAATGCATTATACATTTTTGTTAATACATTTAAGTTGTAGTTGGTAAATTTAAAGCAGTCGGTTTCAGCAAATGAAATTAGTTAACTCGAGTTTTAGTGCATTTTTACAGTTACATACTGTAGATTACAGTAAATAACTGTACAATTAACAGTAAATTGCTGGCAACAGTGTTGCCAGTATTTTACTGTAAAAAAACCCGGTAAGGGCTAACAGTGCACACACACACACACACACACACACACACACACAAACACACACACACACACACACACACACACACACACACACACACACACACACACACACACACACACACATACACACACACAATGTGATCGGAGTACATGACACCACTTGCGCTTATTGCTATTGTGCGCAATAACAGGATTGACTTCAGAGATCAACAAGTTTCCATTTCAGTACCTTTTGTTGGTCTCCCATTGGCCGCGAGCACCATGTTCAGCGATAGCTTTAGTCCTGGAGTAATGGTCTATGTGCTTGAAGAGAGAATGAAAAGAAAAAAAAAGACATTTAAATAAATGACAAGACCTGATGATCATTGTAAACTGTACAATGAGTTAGTGATGGGATAGTAGTCCTCAAATTAAAATAGGATAATCATTCTCAAATAAAAATGCTCAGACTAGAAAGTTTTCCAATTCATTTGATACATTTGAATGATTTTTGTTTTAAATATTTGACCACAACATATTACAAACCACAATATATTATATCAAAGCTATCAATATGGTCACAATTTGTAGCCCGGGCATGGCAACAATTATGATAAAAATAATATTTTCTAATTCCCTTAAAAATAATCTATCTTAAACAAACAAACTAATAAATAGATAGCTTGTTTCAGCCATTAGTGAAAGTCATCACACATTAGTCGAAAATGAGCGCCAGTGAAATCCGAGTGTGTAAGCTGTACCGTTGTATGATTAATCAGATGTTATGTATTCATGTATGACGTTTGGGCAGACAAAAGCGGGTGACTTGTGTAGCGCCTCACTTGAGTGAGGTGTCGGATGGACTAATGCAGGGTAATGGAGAATAATGCTCAATCATCACTCAATTAATCACTTACTTAATTATCTCATTAACTTCCACACTCTTGAGTGTTAATTTAACACTGAAGCATTACATTATTAACTTTAGATTTGTTTGGCTGTTGTATCTGAGTTATAATTGCCAGATGAACAAAGAAAATAAGTGATCTGATGGTGTTGGTAATAATATGACAATCATCATTTGAACTTCATGTCTTTATTTTATGTTGTTTGTTACAGTATAACTGTGATTCTGCATAAATATCAAGAATTTTTGATATAATATAAAGGATTTCTTAAAAGTTGTTTTCTACAACTCTAATAGAGATTAGACTGTCATATTAGTAAATCAGATCATCATGTGATGACTATAAAGTCATCAATAAATGAACAAGATCATCTTATATTTTCTCTTGGAATTATTGCTATAATATATGTCCATCAAAACACACTTAAAACAGCCAGAGAAAAACTAATGTTAAAACTCAAGAGTCATGAGCCCAACTAAAGCAAACACTGATCTCAATCATGGTGACATCACATTTCTGATAAAGTTTTTTACACTTTATTTAAATTAGGATATTTTAATTTTACTTTAATTTTATGGTATTTGTTTGGCAGCCGTACACTGTAAAAAATAAAATCGTAAAAAAAACGGTCAAATGACTGGCAGCAGAGGCTGCCAAACAAAAACCGTAAAAATAAAGTAAAATATCTTAATTTAAATTGAGTGCAAAAAACTTTTCCAAACTTTGTCCTTAAATGTTTTACAGAAAAACACTGTTATTTTACAGTTATTTTCTGAATTATTATGATCAAACACCTTCACTGTGAAAAAAAGGTCAAATGACTGTCAGCAATGGCTGCCATACAAAAACCATAAAATGAATGTAAAAATATCCTAATTTAAATAATAAATACCATTGCAGAAATTTTCATTAAGCTTTTTAACAGAAACACAGTTATTTCACATATATATATATATATATATTTACTGCATTTTTACTAAAATACATATTCACTGCATGAAGTAAATATCTTGCTATAAACTACATGCGTGATTTACTGTGATTATACGTCATCAGCAACTACACAGTTACTGCTTGTTAAATAAAGCAACACTCAGCATTTCATCAATTTATTCTGCTCATCCTGAACTCAAGCACAGACTCTACTCTTCAACACAATGGTGACACACAAAGCACAACATACAGAAACACTTTACATCTCAACAGAACAAAGTAAACACTAAACACTAACAGATCTCTCAAGATCTCAGCATCTTCGCTTATTACAATCCAGACTTCCTTCATACTAACATTCTTATTGAGAAATAACAGAGGTTTAGAAGTTGATATTTTATTAAAAATAATAACGTTTGATATCACTATGATAGAGATCAGTGTTGGCTTTAGTTGGGCTCATGAACCTTCTGATATTATCCTTAGATTTCTCTGGCTGCTTTAACTGTGTGTCTGTGATACATATTTGTTATTGTAGAAAGGTGAGATAATATTCATCAAGCAGCTGTCTGCTTTATTGATACCACCTGATTGGTATGACTTACTGATGAAGTTTAAAAAAATTCATTGTTAATATAGACCAGGTGTGCCCAACCCTGCTCCTGGCGATCGACTGTCCTGCACAGTTCATCTCCAACCCTAATCAAACACACCTGAAGGTCTTCAATTAAGGTCTTAACAACCAATTAAGGTCTTCAGGATTACTTGAAAATTAAAGGCAGGTGTGTTTGATCAGGGTTAGAGATAAACTGTGCAGGACAGTCGTTTGCCAGGAGCAGGGTTGGGCACACCTGATATAGACTGACAGTATTGCTATAGAAGATTCTGCAACGCTGTGATATTAAATTTTTTATGAAGTCATTATGCAGAAAATGTTTTGACATGATCATACAGACTCACTCAGACATCAAGAATTGGCATATGAATCTCAACAATGGTGACAATTAAAAAAAAATTCTGACCTATTATAAAGTCAATAAAAGGCTTTGTTGATTGTCACCATTGTTGAGATTCATATGTTGATTCTTGATGTATTTATACTCCTAACAAAAATAAACCAACTCTAAACATTATGTAGAATATATATTTTTATTTTATTTGAGATTTTTATAATTCTGATGCCACAGTATTTCAACAAATCATGTGAAATAAAGTATATCAATAATTGCCTTTGTTTAAAACTAAAGTCCATCTATATGTAATGTATTCATATCCAATAGAGATTAGACTGTTAAATCAGTACATCAGATAATCATTCAATGACTATGAAATCATCAAAAAATGACCAAGATCATCTGATATATTCTCTTGCAACTACTGCCATAACAAAACGTGCATCAAAACACAATTAAAGCAGCCAGAGAAAAACTAAAGTTAAAACTCAAGAGTCATGAGCACAACCAAAGCAAACACTGATCTCAATCATGGTGACAACATTTCTGTTAAAGTATTTTACATTTTATTTAAATTAGGATATTTTACTTTAATTATATGGTTTTTGTTTGGCAGCCTTTGCTGCCAGTCATTTGACCCTTTTTTTACGATTTTTTTACAATGAAGGTATTTGATCATAATAATGCAGGAAATACCTGTGAAATAACAGTGTTTTCTTGTTTTATTTGAATTAGAAGATTTTACTTTAATTTTATGGTATTTGTTTGGCAGCCGTAGCTGCCGATCATTTGACCCTTTTTTTACGATTTTTTTTACAATGAAGTTATATGATTGTTATTTTACAGGTATATCCTGAATTATCAGAGTGTTTTTCAGTTTATTTAATTTAGGATGTTTTACTTTAATGTTACAGTTTTTTGATGGCTGCCAGTCATTTGACCGTTTTATCATTTAACTGTTTTGTTACTGTTTAATCACAGATTATATTTGTAATTTTACATACATTTTTATGTAATTTAAGAAAACAGAAAAAATACTGTATGAAAAATACAATCAATTTCCTGTATAAAAAATGTGAATTACTGCAATTTGTCATTAATGTCACAATACCTAAAATAACAGCTGAATTTTTATTTTACAGATATTATTTGTAATTTTACAGTGTTTTGAGTACAATTTAAAATGAAAGAAAATGATCGTCAAAAAATCACAGTTATTTTCTGTAAAATTAGGATTTTTTTTACACAGCAAAATCCCCAGTGTTAAATTAACACTGCTCAGTGTTTATATGAGTCCACACTCTCAGAGTGTTAAATGAATACTGAAGCAGTGTTAAAGTTAATGAGATAATTAAGTGATTCATTGAGTGATGATTGAGCATTATTGAAGACAACTGATGATAACAAGCAGAATCACTGAAGGAGAAAATCACAAATTGTACGTCACCATTATGGAGATCATTGTTTGATTTAGTTGGGCTCTTGACCCTTATATTTTTAACTTTGTTTTGTTTGTCTTTTGTATCTGAGTTAAAACAGCTAGATGAACAAAGGCAAAAAGTGATTGGATGGTGTTGATTATGCTTTGACATAATCATGACATAATTATGTAAACTAAACTTATTGAGATAGTTTAACTTGTTAATTACAACTGCTCTGTGATTCCACAGCATAGGATTTTCAGTGTTTTTAATACAATCCAAAATGTCAAAAAAAAAAACTTTCAAAAGTGATTCTTATTTAGAAATACAGACATCAATAATCAGACTGTGAATCTCAACATTGGTGACAATAATAAAGCATGTTGCAGTGCATTCTGGCAACCACCAATCACAACTCATTAATGGCTCCCATCATGCATTGCAGTGTGAATAAATTATGATCTGAATCTGAATTTTCTAATTGAAAAATCTGTTCGTCATCATTGTTGAGATGCATAGCTTGAATCTTGATGTCTATGTGTGCCTTCAAGAAAACTTTTTTATTTAATTTTTGAAAAAAAGTAAATAACTTTTAAGAAATCCTTTGTATTATATTGGATTTTGGATCTTTGACATAGAATCAGTGATGCTGTAAGCAATAATATAAATCTAAGTCAGAAATAAGGATCTTAATAATTCAGTGATCAAGTTCATATGATGATTACATAATACCATAAATCAAGAACATCATCAGATCACCTTTTCTCTTTGTTCATCTGCCTGATATAACTCAGTAACAACAGACAAACAAAATCTAAAGTTATCAATATAAGGGTCAAGTGCCCAACTAAATCAAACACAGATCTCCATAATGGTGACGTACAATTTGTGATTTTCTCCTTCAGTGATTCTGCTAGTTAACATCTGGTGTCTTCAATAATATCTCAATCATCACTCAATTATTCACTTAATTATCTCATTAACTTTAACACTCTTGAGTCTGGATCCAAATAAACTCCCAGTAAAGTTAATTTAACACTGGAGTTTTTGCTGTGGGTGGAATAAAATTATGGCAGGACTTTTACTTTCTGAACCCTGGACTTTGTGATGTCCACGTATGTGGACAACTAGGTCTGAGGAGGTTAAGTCATTAACTTTAGAAATTGTTAGGCCGCTGAAATTCAGTTATAACAGCCAGATGAACACAGGTTGGCCTGAATCACTGCACTGAATGTGAGCATAATTTCAGAGTTAATTATACCTTATGGATTATAGCATCTTGTATAGTATAACATTTTTAACGAAACCCAAAGATTGAATCAATTACAAAAAAAAAAAAACGTTTTGAAAAATGTTTTATGTTGGCACACACAGACATCAAGAATTAACGTATGCATCTCAACAATGGTGACAAACAGATCAACTCTGAACATAAGCTCATTATATATTCATGCAGCAATGCATGATGGGAGCCATGAATGAGTTTTTGGAGGCACCCAGAATGCACTGCAACATGCTTTATAATTGTCACCATTGTTGAGATTCACAGGCTGATTCTAGATGTCTGTGTTTACTAGAAGAAAGTGTTTTCGGATGTGAACAAATTTTAAGAAATTATTTGAATTACACTGTAAAAGTTAAAATTATATCGTTTCTCAAGGACAGTGCAGCTATAAATAATAAAGTAAATTTTACTCAATAATTGTAATCTATATAAGTTCAGTTATTCAGGGCAAATGATTGTGAAATAATGATTATGTTAAAACACAACCATCAGATCACCTTTTCTATTAGTTCATCTTGCTGTTATAACTGGATTACAGCAGACAAACAATTTCTAAAGTTAATGACTTAAGGGTCAACAGCCCAACTAAAGAAAATATTGATCTCCATAATGGTAACATACCAATTTCGGTTTTCTCCTTCAGTGATTATGCTTGTTAACATCAGGTGTCTTTAATAATGCTCAATCATCACTCAATTATTCACTTAATTATCTCATTAACTTTAACACTGCTTCAGTGTTCATTTAACACTCTGAGAGTGTGGACTCATATAAACACTAAGCAGTGTTAATTTAACACTGGGGATTTTGCTGTGTACAGTGTAGTATTCTGATTCTGCATGTCACTGATTTTATAAATTTTTTGAAATATTGAATCTTTTTTGTGCAACTGAGATGAGTAAATGCACGCTCACATTTAATCTAGAACTTAAATAACCATGATTTTTACAATGCCTGCACTTTGATTTCTCTCAACATGGGGCCAAAAGTCAGTCAATAAATGAGAAAAATTGTGTTACTAACGTATACAGTCAACGTTTAGTCTACCTGGGTCTCGTCTCCAATCGATGTCCCCTAACGTCTACAGTCAACGTTTAGTCTACCTGGGTCTCGTCTCCAATTGACGTCCCCTAACGTATACAGTCAACGTTTAGTCTACCTGGATCTCTTCTCCAATCGATGTCCCCTGACGGCTACAGTCAACGTTTAGTCTACCTGGGTCTCGTCTCCAATCGACGTCCCCTAATGTCTACAGTCAACGTTTAGTCTACCTGGGTCTCGTCTCCAATCGACGTCCCCTAATGTCTACAGTCAACGTTTAGTCTACCTGGGTCTCGTCTACAATCGATGTCCGCTAACGTCTACAGTCAACGTTTAGTGTACCTGGGTCTCTTCTCCAATCGATGTCCCCTAATGTCTACAGTCAACGTTTAGTCTACCTGGGTCTCTTCTCCAATCGATGTCCCCTAACGGCTACAGTGAACGTTTAGTCTACCTGGGTCTCGTCTCCAATCGACGTCCCCTAATGTCTACAGTCAACGTTTAGTCTACCTGGGTCTCGTCTACAATCGATGTCCGCTAACGTCTACAGTCAACATTTAGTGTACCTGGGTCTCGTCTCCAATCGACGTCCCCTAATGTCTACTACAGTCAACGTTTAGTCTACCTGGGTCTCGTCTACAATCGATGTCCCCTAATGTCTATAGTCAACGTTTAGTCTATCTGGGTCTCTTCTCCAATCGATGTCCCCTAATGTCTACAGCCAACGTTTAGTCTACCTGGGTCTCGTCTACAATCAACATCCCCTAACGTCTACAATCAACATTTAGTCTATCTGGGTCTCGTCTCCAATCGACGTCCCCTAACGTCTACAGTCAACGTTTAGTCTATCTGGGTCTCGACTCCATTCGACGTCCCCTAACGTCTACAGTCAACGTTTAGTCTACCTGTGTCTCGTCTCCAATCGACGTCCCCTAACGTCTACAGTCAACGTTTAGTCTATCTGGGTCTCATCTCCAATCGACGTCCCCTAACGTCTACAGTCAACGTTTAGTCTACCGGGGTCTCGTCTCCAATCGACGTCCCCTAACGTCAAAAGTCAACGTTTAGTCTATCTGGGTCTCGTCTACAATCGACGTCCCCTAACGTCTACAGTCAACGTTTAGTCTACATGGGTCTTGTCTCTAATCGACGTTCCCTAACGTCTACAGTCAACGTTTAGTCTACCTGGGTCTCGTCTCCAATCGATGTCCCCTAACGTCTACAGTCAACGTTTAGTCTACCTGGGTCTCATCTACAATCGATGTCCGCTAACGTCTACAGTCAACGTTTAGTGTACCTGGGTCTCATCTCCAATCGACGTCCCCTAATGTCTACTACAGTCAACGTTTAGTCTACCTGGGTCTAGTCTACAATCGATGTCCCCTAATGTCTATAGTCCACGTTTAGTCTATCTGGTCTCTCTCCAATCGATGTCCCCTAATGTCTACAGCCAACGATTAGTCTACCTGGGTCTCGTCTACAATCAACATCTCCTAACGTCTACAATCAACATTTAGTCTATCTGGGTCTCGTCTCCAATCGACGTCCCCTAACGTCTACAGTCAACGTTTAGTCTATCTGGGTCTCGTCTCCATTCGACGTCCCCTAACGTCTACAGTCAACGTTTAGTCTACCTGTGTCTCGTCTCCAATCGACGTCCCCTAACGTCTACAGTCAACGTTTAGTCTATCTTGGTCTCATCTCCAATCGACGTCCCCTAACGTCTACAGTCAACGTTTAGTCTATCTTGGTCTCATCTCCAATCGACGTCCCCTAACGTCTACAGTCAACGTTTAGTCTATCTGGGTCTCGTTTACAATCGACGTCCCCTAACGTCTACAGTCAACGTTTAGTCTACCTGGGTCTCGTCTCCAATCGATGTCCCCTAACGTCTACAGTCAACGTTTAGTGTACCTGGGTCTCATCTCCAATCGACGTCCCCTAATGTTTACTACAGTCAACGTTTAGTCTACCTTGGTCTAGTCTACAATCGATGTCCCCTAATGTCTATAGTCCACGTTTAGTCTATCTGGGTCTCTTCTCCAATCGATGTCCCCTAATGTCTACAGCCAACGATTAGTCTACCTGGGTCTCGTCTACAATCAACATCTCCTAACGTCTACAATCAACATTTAGTCTATCTGGGTCTCGTCTCCAATCGACGTCCCCTAACGTCAAAAGTCAACGTTTAGTCTATCTGGGTCTCGTCTACAATCGACGTCCCCTAACGTCTACAGTCAACGTTTAGTCTACATGGGTCTTGTCTCTAATCAACGTTCCCTAACGTCTACAGTCAACGTTTAGTCTATCTGGGTCTCGTCTCCAATCGACGTCCCCTAACGTCTACAGTCAACGTTTAGTCTACCTGGGTCTCGTCTCCAATCGATTTCCCCTAACGTCTACAGTCAACGTTTAGTCTACCTGGGTCTCGTCTACAATCGATGTCCGCTAACGTCTACAGTCAACGTTTAGTGTACCTGGGTCTCGTCTCCAATCGACGTCCCCTAATGTCTACTACAGTCAACGTTTAGTCTACCTGGGTCTAGTCTACAATCGATGTCCCCTAATTTCTATAGTCCACGTTTAGTCTATCTGGGTCTCTTCTCCAATCGATGTCCCCTAATGTCTACAGCCAACGTTTAGTCTACCTGGGTCTCGTCTCCAATCGACGTCCCCTAGCGTCTACAGTCAATGTTTAGTCTATCTGGGTCTCGTCTCCAATCGACGTCCCCTAACGTCAAAAGTCAACGTTTTGTCTATCTGGGTCTCGTCTACAATCGATGTCCCCTAGCGTCTACAGTCAACGCTTAGTCTACATGGGTCTCGTGACTCGTCTACAATCGGCGTCCCCTATCTCTAACTTGTGCCCCTAACTAACTTGTTGTGCAGCAATAATAAACAGACAGACTTCAGCAAATGTCCTTTAAATGCTTTAATCACGGCCGGGAGAGTTCTCGAGCAGTTCTCAGAGAATCTCTCCCAAAAAGAAGAATACATCAGGTTTTATAGGATAAAGACAGACACAACAATAAGATCAACATGACTAACTCATGACTTAACTCAGTCACCTTCTTTCAATATGATTGGTTCATATGGTTTTTTTTTTCATTTTGAAGAAGGTTTTTTTTTAATGGAGATTGTAAAAATAACAGAAACTCATTCAAAAAAAATTGCTTAGTCTGACTTATTTAGTTGCATGGATCACTAATACTTGTTATGAAACCAAGCTCATGCTCCACTCTTCACCATATTGGTAACCCCCCTAAAAATTCCAACATAACAGAAATTATTTTAAATGAGCAAAACATTAAACATTTCCCACTTCACCTTAATCTTGCATAAAGACATTATTTAACACTTATAAAACATTATACAATCCCCGCCCAGGTTTAGTTAAATTTAAGTTTGTCTAAATTAAATTAAACAATTCAGATTACTTAAAATGTGTTAAATATATGTAAGTCTATGTGAAAAATAAAGTTCTAAACTAAATACTTAAAAGTTAATTTGATTGAACTCATTTATTTAATTTAAGTTTACCCTACGTAGACAAGTTAATTATTTTAAGCATTATGGATAATACCAAAGCGTCCAAATCCTAGACATAAACACAATAATAGTGATTATGTATAACAACAAGAATAACTTTTGCATGATTCTTGCCCTTCTGTTGAAGAACAGAAGAAACTTCTGTCGGCAGACTCTGAGGATCGGCTTCAGACAGTCGGGAATACAACACTGCTCTTCATTCTGATCTGAGTCTGGAGGATTCTGCTGGTCTATTACACCAACTGTGAGAGGAAAAAAGTATGTTTAAATGTTTTGTCTGCATAATCTCACATATGATTTTTCAATACGGAATTTGCTGATACTAAATTAAACAAATTAATTTCACATGTGGTTTTGGGGTGGCTTGTTTAATAAAGCAATAAGCCCTTCAAAGCCGTGTTTTACAGTAGATTTCCGCGGAGTGCCTAAAACCCCCTTAGCTGTTCTAAATCCACTGTAAAACACGGCATCAAGGGCCCAGCAGGCACAGGATATAGACCACAACGTCAGTCAGACGTTGGATTTTGGTTGAAAATGAAAGTTGGGTTGACGTCTAAATCCAATGTTTGTTTGACGTCAAGCTCCAACGTTGGGCAGTCATAGAATTTTGGTCGGAATAAACCAAACAAAAAGGTGAAATGCATGGCCGTACACTTATTACCAGCTTAACTTAAAACTAACCAGATTTACTTTATTTAATTTCCGGTTTAATGAAATCATATTTTGTATTTTAAAGTCACCATGGTGGTGGTTAGCGTTTGCTTTAGTTGTGCTCTTGACCTTTGACATTTTATTATTAAATGTTCTCTGGCTGCTTCAAGAGTGTGTTTATAAAGCACTATTGTTGAAGCTAAAAAAAGCCATGAGATCAGGTGGTGTTGGCTGTTTATTGATGATGATGATATCATCATGCATTTGCCTGAATCCCTGATCTTATTCAGTGTCTAATGCTTTGATTAAAAAGGACTTTTTTACTATTGGATTTAGTACTGTTTGATTCAAAATAGAAATTTGATTATACAGCATTGTTGTTAATCAAATAATATACTTGTTTTTTGAATACTATTAAGTGCACAAAAACCTTTAATCTACGGTATCACTGGGACGCACACAGACATCAAGAAACAGCATATGAACCTCAACAATGGTGACAATCAAACAAAATATCCAGATAATCAGATCAACTCTGAGCATAAAACAAGCTACAAAAAAATCCAGCTGCATAATTTATTCATGGGTGAGTTTTGATTGGTGGTACCCAGCATATACTGCAGCATGAAGCATTTCATTGATTGTCACCATTGTTGAGAGTCATACACTGATTATTGATGTCTAAGTAATTATGTAGAGGATAAAGTTTAATGCACTAAATGTTTGTAAAATCCTTTATATTATTTGATAAAAGGCATTGCTCTCATGCTGTACAATTAAATGGCTTCAGTTATAAAACAACATTAAAAACACAAATTCAACATAATCTAAACATTAGACACTAAGATCAGGAATTCAGGCTTCATCATCAATAAACAGCCAACATCACCTGATCTCATGGCTTATTTGCCACAATAAATGTGCTTTATAAACACACAATTAAAGCAGCAGAGAAAATTTTATAATAAACAGTCAAGAGGCAGGAGTCCAACTAAAGCAAACACTAACCACTATAATGGTGACTTTAAAATACAACTATTAATTTCATTAAACCGGAAATGAAATAAAGTATCTGGTTAGTAATAAGTGAAGCTGGTAATGCTGTTTGAGTTGTTTAATCCTCCTCTGCTGAGATCTTCACAGATTTAATGTGCTGCCATGCATGTCACATTTTTTTGCGGTGCTTATTCCAACCAAAATTCAACATCTGTCTGTAGTTGGAGCTTGACGTCAAACAAACGTTGGGTTTAGACGTCAACCTGATTTTCATTTTCAACCAAAATATGACGTCTGACTGACGTTGGATTAGTTGGAGGCCAACGTCTTCCTGACGTCACATTGACGTACTGTGCCTGGTGGGGGGCTTATTGCTTTTATAAAACGGTTACTCCATAAAAATATTCATTTAATATATATTTATTCATAAAATAAAAACCAACAACAAAAAATATAACGTTATAACACATTTATTCCTCCGCCAAGAAATGTAGTTCCAAAGAGGTTGCTAGGCAACTCATGCAGCAAAAAAGAATCACAAACGGCAGTTGCGCAGTAATACTAATGTAATGAGTTCACGGGTGTGTGTTTGTTGAGTAATTTACAATGGCTTCGAACGTGGCTCAACCAATCAGAATCGAGGACTGGAACTATCCGTTTTATAATATGTAATCATGCATGGTTTACATTTGCTAAGTTCAGACTTCAAAAGCTATTTCATCCATCCATTCAAACTGTTTGTCCTATTTTAAGAGGCACAAGCTGGAACATATGTTTTCTTTAGTATATGTTTTCTTCATGTATATGTTTTCTTTAGCTTTTTTTTTTTTTTTTTTTTGCATATGTACCAAAGCTACAAAACAAACAAATCTTACACTTAATTTCACTAATAAACCTTAATTTGTGAAGTAAAAGTATAAAATACATGAAAACGTTCCTCATAATCTGATGTTGTGTCAACTCTTACCATCTTCTCCACTAACAGCAGCTGTAGTTTCCACTGATATCTTCTTAGCTCCTTTAGCCATCAGATATTTCACAAAGATGGTCTCCACCATGCTGATGCCAATTAGAAAGAAGATCACACCGCAGTAAACCACTGTGAAAGAAACAGGAAACTGAATATTTGGAGAATGTTCTTGTAGCAAAACTCTGTTAGCTGAGCAGTGTTGGTTCTAGCAACGTAAAAAAATATTTCCGTTAATGTATATTGTTAATTGTAGTGATGGCACTTTCAAAACACTGCTTCATGAAGCTCTGAAACCTTTACAAATATTTTGTCCCTAATCAATGGTCCAGAGTGTTTATCAAATTACCACTGATTTCAGTTAACGAGGATTCATTACATCATAACTGTTTTGAAACACTTTGAAATGTCAATGGTTTGGCATCTCAGAAATGGTACAAGACTGGCATGACTGGCATTTTTGTTGTGTGCACAAATTTGTAGAAACGCCGCTTTCAGCAGCGTGGATGGTCTCGGGATGTTCACTAACAGTATATACCTGCTAAGATATTTTCAACTTTGTTTTAGCCCTAAGCAAAGAAGAAAAATAACTTTGCAGACAGATAATATATCGGAGCCTTGAGTCCGTTTCGTCCAATGCCTTTATCATACCTGCAAACTCCTCGGAGTACAAAAAGGTGACAGTGTCGCCGGGGGGTTGGGGGGGGGGGGGGAATGGGGGATAGGGCAAGGGGGGGAAGGGGTTGGGGGGTTGAATGGATGATTGGATACCCGACTAACGAAAAGCCTAGCTAACGTTACAGGGATATTCCACCATTTGGGGAATTAAGCTCATTTTCCACCTCCCCTCGAGTAAAACAATAGTTTTTTACCATTTTGGAAACCATTCATACCACTTTTAGCATAGCTTAACGTAATTTATAGGTATGACGACAATACTAGGGGTGGAACGGTACACAGAAGTCACGGTTCGGTTCATACCTTGGTTCAGACATCAAGGTTCGGTACGATTTCGCTAAAATGGAGTGAAAAGCAAAACAAAAATATTGATAGCATTTTTATCATTGTCTTAATCCTTGTATTTTTTAAATGAGTTTTATTAATAAAGGCTTAGAACCAGTTTATTTGTAGTGCACTGACAAAAGTTTTATACAATTAGTTTATTAATAAAAATTAATAAAAAAGACCTTGAGATATGTTTGGTAATTGTACCTGAATGAATTTAAAATTAATTTGCTGTATTTCAGATCAATATATTTGTTTTCCTTAATTTTAATTAACCCTAACTTTATTCTCATCTGAATTATAAATAATTGATTTCCATATAAAATAATACTTCCATTAAAAACACATCTGATTTTCTTTTTTAAGCAATGTAGAATGTGTAACTTAAAAATAAACAGATTAGTGCTCTGAGGACAAGAAATGAAAACCAGTGCGATATGATAAATCTCCAAAAGATAGAACACACAGACTGTTTTGAAATGGGGTTGGATAAATATGTTTTGCTTTTAAAACTGTGTGTGTGTGTGTGTGTGTGTGTGTGTGTGTGTGTGTGTGTGTGTGTGTGTGTGTGTGTGTGTGTGTGTGTGTGTGTGTGTGTGTGTGTGTGTGTGTGTGTGTGTGGTTGGATGACAGTTGTAGCAGGTTACAGTTTGACAAGAGTTTAGAGTGTGACAAAAGCACAATGTTGTATTTGATTGCGAGTGTACACAAATAAGTAAACACTTTGCAGTTTGAACGATGATGGAGTATGTTTTTGTTTTCTATGTTCAATCGCGCCCGCGCGCCTAACTCTCTCTCTCTCTCTCTCTCACACACACACACACACACACTCACGCGCCTGACTCTCTCTCACACACACACACACACACACGCGCGCAATGCAATCTTGACATCGAAAAGATTGACAGCGAAATTTATCGCTATCTGGAGTTTTATTTATTTTTATTCCGTGTATTCTTTGTGCAAATTCGTGCACTGAACCATGACGCCCGTACAGTTCGGTTCAATACTAATAACTCACATGTACCGTTCCACCCATTGACAATACAATATTATTGTAAATGATATCACATAAAAAGAGGTAGCTAACGTTAATTGAATCGAGCAAACAAATAGCTTTTGTTTTTGCTCCGAAAAGCTTGACTTACCTCGAATTTCACATAAGATTCCTACACGTTATGAGTTTCCATCAGACTCGCGTGGTTTAGGCTGCGAGCTTCAAGATTCTGACGCAAGTGCTAAGATTCCGATTGGCCAAGAGAAAAAGTGCTAAGATTCCGATTGGCCAAGAGAAAAAGTGCTAAGATTCCGATTGGCCAAGAGAAAAAGTGCTAAGATCCCGATTGGCCCAGAGAAATGTCAACTATAAGAATTATCCAATAATGTTTCTCAATTCTAGCCTGCATGACATGCAGATGAAGGGCGGGCAGTATACCCCACCCCCCCCCCCCCCCCCCCCCATAAAAAAACTCTCCGGTTCTGCATGATTTACGTAAATGACCCAATAGGCTCCTTGCACATAGCAACCTGACGTCATATCCACAACGCGTAAATACGGCTCGCTCTCTTCCTGTTTGAAGGCGTACATACACAACGTAGACATTTTCCGCCTAATACTAGAAAACAGTACAGCATTATAACACGCATATTCTGTCAGCCCTGGGTTGTTTATTAGCCTAATGTAAGCTAGCAAACTAACGGAAGCCATAAAGTTTGAGATATATAGACTTACCTTCATATCCGTGGATATATGAAGAGGCATACATTTTAAAGCCCTTCTCTCTAATTTGCTGGTAGGTGATTTGGAGGAGGACTTACAAAGGCGATATACGTCCGTTATTGTAAGTTTCGGCAAGTCTTGTAAACATCTCATCTCATAGTGTAGAATAGCGCCGGAAAAGACGAGGCCGCATTTCCGGTAAGGAAGTAGTTACGTGCAAGGAGCCCATTGACCAAGAAAACGGCGATTTTCGCCGAAAAGCGACAAGTTTGCAGGTATGCTTTATGTCTGGTCCCACTAAACAATTTAATGTCCAAAATACGTCTTTTCAACGTCTTTGTCACAAAGTCGGACGTTGAATAGACGTCCCCTGAGGAGCCAGAATGTAACGTTTTATGACGTCTTATTGTTGACGTGTTCTGCACGTCTGATATCGACGTTCATGGACCCTTCTAAGGTTGAACTAGTTCAAATGTGGCCATTGTGGACATATTTTCAACATCATTTATGGTCTCATTTTGACAATTTATACTGTTTCTGGACCAAATAAACACTGTCAGGATGCATTAAATTAAAACTTATGTTTATTTAAATGTAATTAAAAAGCAACTCAGTTTGTGTTTGTCCAAAAATCATGAACATAAAAGACACTTCTGTAAATCACACATCTCTGGATCATGAGAGAAACCAGATCTGAAGGAAAGACTTTCTGGCTCAGACACTTGTGCTGAACTTAATCACAGAAATAACATACAGATATAACTATTTCTGTCATACGTCTTCAGAAGATCTTAGTGAGAATTAGCAGAGGTTTAGATGCTGATATTTGTGTCATTTGGAGTGTCACCAGTGTAGTGATCAGTGTTTGCTTTAGTTGGGCTCTTGGTCCCAATTCTTCTTAATTCTTCCATTATTGTGAATCATATCCAACCACCAACACTGCACGTTTTCCATGTCTCCCTAATCAAACACACCTGATTCGACTCATCAGCTCATTAACCCATGTGATAATAAACTGATGAGTTGAATCAGGTGAGTTTGATTAGGGAGACATGGAAAACGTGCAGTGTTGGTGGTCCTCCAGGACAGGTTTGGGAACCACTAGTTTGGAGTAAAATCAACCTAGGGTCCTTTGCACCATGACCTCGAGTCATCGAGCCGAGTTTCTCTTTGAAAATGAACTGGAGACTTGTGATTTCCGCATCCCGTGTGATACTGTCTTCATGTCGAAAGAACTCACTGAACTAATAATTAAATAGAGAACTGAAAGTCAGGAGCAGTGGTTGTCAATCCTGGTACTGGGGACCTACAGCTCTGCACAGTTTGTATGTCTCCTCATTTAACACACCTGATTCATATCATCAGCTCAGGAAAGAGCTCTATGAACTGAACTGGGTGTGTCAGTAAAGGTGATACTGTATATAAAAAGTGCAGAGTGGGTCCCCAGGACCAGTGTTCTGCCTTAAATCCTTAAATTCTCAACTATACTTCCTATTAAGGGAATACTGTAGGTTTAAATTATTTTTGTTTGATTGTCGTGACTTCATTTGAGAGTCAAATACTGAATTGTTTTCTTAAAAATTAAGTAGTATTAAATAATCAGGTCAGGACATTTTTATAACCAGGGTTTTTTCCGGTTATATTCCCAGAATTTTTTTTTTTTTCTGACCCCAGAAAACACAGGAGAAACGCAGGAGAAACCCCAAAAAATGTTTGGTTTCAGTGACCTGATACTGCGTTTCCATGTCGACGAACGGCCGAACCGCGTAAAAAAAGTCACGGTTATAAAAATACCCGTGTCCGTGTGGACAAGGCCTTAGACTCACCAATCAGAGGGATATCTTTCCCTGTAGAGGGCAGTGTGTTGTTAAGAATCAGCAGAAACACAGAAACAGACAGCAGTAAAGTCACTTTGAAGGCCACTTTGTCTGATGCCTTTGAGTCAACGAAGAAGGAGATCAAATCCAGCAAAAGGAAGAATGATACTGGTATTATAACGTTCATGACATACAGTACAGGTCTCCTTTCTATTGTGATCTGAGAGAGAGAGAGAGAGAGAGAGAGAGAGAGAGAGAGAGAGAGAGAGAGAGAGAGAGAGAGAGAGAGGGGAGAGAGGAGAGAGAGAGAGAGAGAGAGAGAGAGAGAGAGAGAGAGAGAGAGAGAGAGAGAGAGAGAGAGAGAGAGAGAGAGAGAGAGAGAGAGAGAGAGAGAGGAGAGAGAGAGAGAGAGAGAGAGAGAGAGAGAGAGAGAGAGAAGAGAGAGAGAGAGCATTAGCATCACAATGGACTTAAACATTATAAATACACAAATTAAATAGACCCCTATTTAGACCGCCATGTACCAGTTTAAAAGAAAAACCAGTTGGGTCTCTTACAAGTAAAAATTGAAAAATAGAGATTTCTAATCCTAATTGTTAATAGTAAGAATTTAATTAAAGAGCTACATATAATGTGATATATTGTGAAATAAAACGTATTTGGTGATACATGAATTTGGTCATAATGCCTATCCCCATTAATTTACTTTGCCGATAAATATCTGTGTTTGGTTAAAACTAATTTTTTCATTTTACGTTTAAACTACAATAAGTTTTCATTTGTTAATATTAATTATTGTATTAACTAGCATGAACTAACAATGAGCAATATTACTGTATGTATTAATCTTTGTTCATGTTAGTTAATACAAATACAGCTGTTTGTTTTTTGTTCATGTTAGATCACATGTTAACAAATCCTTTTATTTAAATAATGTATTATTAAATGTTAAAATTAACATTAATCTAGTCTCTATTCTCGTAATGAGTAATGGGTGTGTTTTGGGAGTAACGTGCAATAAACCAATCAGAGTCTCCTCTTCCATTTCCTTTAAAAATAAGTTGCGCTCACGCCATGGCGGTTTGCTATTTACATGGAGGAATTTGATGGTGAAAAAACTGAATGCTTCTCTAGTGAGAAAACGGATATTTTCGTGGGTGCTTCTGAACACATCTTGTTTTCAGACCAGCAGAGCGCAAATGTATTTGCTATTTAAACAACGTGGCGCAGTACGTGAAAATAATAACTGCGTCGGGCTGAAACTAACAAAACACACTTGTGTAATGCCTGCCACCGCATTGCGCCGGGTGTATGTTTTCATTGTTGTGATTAGTTTTGCACTTCTCTGACACTGTGAAATGTGAATATCTAGAATATTTTTTTTTTTCAATATGAATGCTTTATTCCAAACAAATTTAACTGAATGCTGAAAAATGATTCAGGGTCTATTAGTAAATAATTTAATTCTGATACACATCTCCATTCACATTCACAGCTTCCATGCAACATCTGTTCAACCTCTGGAGAAACATTTTTAATACACTCTTTTGAGCAACACATACATATAATTTACATGTTGACTTTAACATTAAATAACAGACAAGATAACGTATACTATAATATATTATAGTATGATTTCACACTTTGGTGTATAATTTAAAACTAACAAATAATAAACAAATAATAGATAAAAAATATATTATTTGAGTACTAATGTATTGAAAAATTATAAATTAATTTAGAAGATATTTCATACCCCTGCCTTTTTACGGTTTAAAAATATAATAATTCAATTTATTACAAATGTTTCACAAACTCATGAACTAGTTAAATAATTGTATTTATATATTCAATATTGGTTTACATTCCATATCCAGTGCGCTGTACCTTATAGATCAGCTGATACATTTTACGAAATTCAAGATCATCAACAGTGGTTTGATTACTGGTAGATATATCGATGAGATCCCACTCTCCCTGGGTCTGAAAGAGCTCTTTCGACTTGTTAATAATATGCTTGTTATCAAAAATGTCACCAGATAGGGTCCCTATTTCAATCTCCTGATCTGTGGGAACAAACATGAATATTTTATTATTTTATATTTTAATATAAGTCAAATGGTTTAGAAGAATAAACCATGTTATCTTGTGTTTGTTTGTCTAAATTGATTCATGTGTTTCTGATGTACCTGAATACACTGTAGACTGAAGTGTTATACGGCAGTTTTGTATGTCGAAGGGAAACCTGTAGAGATCCATCTTGCAGGCCGTGGTCAGAGCTAAAACATCAGTTGAGACTGTATAGCCAGAACTGAGCAAAAGCACATTTGGAGACTCTTTTGTTCCATAATCTGTCTTGATGCTAAATGGATCAAATATAATTTAACTGATTATTAAAGACATGTTAAAGACATGATGATTGGAGACAGCAATTATTCAATCAAATGTATTTATTCAAATTATGAAATGTAAATGCAAAAGTAATTCCCACAGAGCAACATTGTTTCAGCCCAGATCCGGTACACATCTGTGGAATGATGATCAGACCCACATGCAGCAAGGCATGGCGGCTGGACTGCTGCTTTTTGCCAGATCTGGGCCACAAACAGGCCATTGCAATGCCACATGCCAGCCAAGAGTAAAGAAATAAACCAGAACTGGACCTTATCTGAGCCACACAATCTGTGTATATTAAATATGGAGTCATCTCAGCCTTAATAAAGCCTGTTAACAAGCAGAGAGGAAAGAAGAAAGAAGAGAACAGAAAAAGAGACGAGCAGAAACACAAGAACTACAACTGACTTCAGACAGTTTTAGATGAAAACAACTGAAGAGAAAAGAAGACATAAAGAGGAATAAACAACTCCACAAACAGCATTACCAGCTTCACTTATTACTAACCAGACTGACTTTATTTCTGTCAGACATCTACAGAAGTTCTTATTTCTAAATTATGAAAATTTTTGATGTAAAAATCATATAAAATAATAAAATAATCCAGTTCATGACCCTTTTAAATCAATGTTAATGTGTCAATGTCAACCGCATTGAATCAACATCACTTTCGCACCCGCAAATAATGTTGAATTATTATTATTATTATTATAATTATATGCTGCGATTTTGGTCTCAAAGTAGCTTTTTTATTTCTTACAATGTATCTTTTAGAATTTTTGTCATAATATGGTTATTTTCCATATAAATGTGGTTAGAAATTCTTTAAACTTGATCTATGATGGGGAAAATCACTTTTATAAAGATACATATATAGCCTAATAACAACATGTTATGTGACATAAGACTGAATGTCTTGAACCCGAGAGATGAACTGATCAATCCAGTACTACAGACTGCATAGCTCAGTTTATGAGGATGTCACGGGATGAACGAACGGCTCAGATCGGGAGGTGAGGTAAACTAACAGACCGCATATCCTGAAGACCAAGGTAAATTAATCGTTTCTGTTTCTTATAACTTTGGCCTTTTCCTTGCATTGCAAAGTTTTTCTTATGCTAAATGTGATCAACAACATTTGATGTGTTTGGGGAATTTGGCTAACATGTAACATTTTAAATAGTTTCTGCTGAAATGAACAAAATAATCAAAATGAGTGGAATATTTTTTTTTTCATTTTGTTGAACAAGAATTGAGTCCATAAAATGATCCAAACTTCCTACTACTAATCTACGGAGCCCCTAAAGGGACCTTTGCAAAAACAATAAATAAAGACTATCGCCTGCGCACACATTACAGTTTCCGGTTTGCGTACAATTTGCGTCTCTGTCATTACAAAACAAGAGCATGGATGTCAAAGTTTAAACTTGTCCTCTAGATTAAAAAAGACCAAAGTGTCATTAAACTGTTGGTTACAATGCGACCAATAAATCCTTATTTTTAAGGAATTGGTTTAACAGGGATATTAATCAGCTTATGAATATGTTTGATAATTATGGAAATATTTTAACATACAAACAATTTATGCGAATCCATAGTTTTCCTGTGCATTTTAAAGAATTTAATTCTGTCATTAAAGCTGTTTTCCCTTCTCTGATTCATCTTATCAAAAGTCGTATTCAATTTAACTCCACATTAAAGGGCACCTATTATGGAATTTTGAAAATTGCCTTTCATGTAGTGTGTAACATAGATCTAAATGAACGAAAACATCCTGCAAAGTTTTAAATATGAAGGTTCACCGTATACAAAGTTATTGTCTCTCAAAAGTAAGAGTCGACTCTGAGTCGCTGATATGAATCGATAGACGAACGATGCTTTTTCTCTATCTATATGACGTCACCTCGACAAGTTATTTGAATAAGATATGCCCACTCACTGCGCGCGCTGCAGACACCAGTGAAACTTGACAACATCATGTCGACGAGACGCTGTTCTGAAGTGCGAATCAAAAGCGAACTTTTTTTTCACTGTCCAGGGACGAGCATGTGAAGGATCAGTGGCTAGAGTTTATATTTACAACTGTACCCGAACCTTGTGCTGTGTTCGCGTCATTTTAATGACGATTCCTTTACAAACATAAAGGCTTTCAAGTGTGGATTCGCGAATCGGTTGATAGCCTACTGAAGGAAGGTTCAGTACCAGTTTTATTTGGATCGGCTTCCTCCTCCGAATCACAACCTAAGTATTATTAATAATTGTTGCTTTTATGGGTTTTGTAGCATGCTCAATAAGTATGTGTGTGTTGTTTAAGTTACGCTCAGCGCAGATTCTAGGTCTAACTTAGGTCTCTAGGAGCAGCTTCTAGGTTCAGATTTCACATCTGTAATATGTGAAATGTTTGTCGTTGTTATTGGAGTTATCATAAAGAATAGAGCGTCTTGTAGTACTGGTGCTTTATCAATATGTTCATGCGTTGGGCTAACGCAAACAATAACTGACTGGGTCTGACCATTCACCGTTATTAGCGTGACGCAAAGGCAGGGTTTGGACAAATGAGTCGTTAAATGAATCATTAGTGAGTCGGTGTGCAAATCAGGTAAAAATAAATGCATCTAAAACTGTTGTTGGGGACTCCCAGAACAATATTAGGAACATTTTAAATGCCATAATAGGTGCCCTTTAATGATAAATCCAAAATTAATTTTAAATGGCATTGAATTGTTTGATAAAAAATGCAATAATAAACATATTTGTACAATATTTAAAATACAATATAAAATATCACCTAGAGGAAATTTTAATTGGAAGACTGCTTGGTTAATCCCCTTTAAATATTGCATTAATAATAAAACCAAAGAAATACATTTTATAAATTTGCATACCATTTATGCTGTTAAATCATTAATTGCAAGATACTCTGATATTGACGATTTATGTTCCTTTTGTAAAAAAGGGAAAGAAGTGTTGACTCATTTGTTTTTTGAATGCAAAATTACCCAACATTTCTTGAAGGAATTAGCAGAATTTATATGATTTTTTCTTGCCATAACAAATGTGCTATTATTAACTCACAGTTACAGCAGCCAGACAAAAGCACTTTTTTTAAATCAAGGGACAAGAGCCCAACTAAAGCAAACACTGTTCACCATAATGGTGACTACAAACTTTACTATTTTCAATAAAACATTAACAACTAAATCTCTGTTAATTCGCAACAAGTACTTTTGTACATGTATGAAAGAAATATTGTTAAAGTGGTTTGTAAACTGTTTTTACACTCAGTGTGGCTGAAAGTCAGTTGTAGATCTTGTTTCTCACTTCTTTTCTGTCAATTGGACTGTATTAGTGAACTAATGTAGGGAATAGTGAATGAGGGTATATGGTGTGATTTTGAACACAGCCTCTGAGTGTCGACTTTGAGCGCTGTTAATTCACAGAATATTCCTGTAGGCTACTTTCATGAAAACAACAAATATTACCCGGAATGAATTGTTTACTATGTTTATTACTGTATTAATGGAAAATGGTATACTGCAGAATGTGTCTTTTTTTACAGGAAGGGTTAACAGTGTATAAACAAAGCCTTTAAATCCTTCATTTTTTATTTGTTATACCTTTCCAATATGCCAATGTCTGGAGTCCAAAACATATTTTTGGGGGCTGCAAATGTTTCAATTTCACAATAATTGCTTTGGTTCCACTTCATTTCCATATTTGGCCATGCCTGGAAAGTTAAATGCAGTTCAGAATTATAAGACAAATAATGTATGCTTGAAAATTAAATAAAACCTCTGATCATGTTACCATATTCTGTGAATTGAGTAAAACTTTGTGAAATAAGAATAAAATGTGTTTTTTAAAACACTTACAGTTATCATTTTGAGCTGTGTTGTGAGACTCTGGGCTTTTTCATTCTGCAGATAAAAAGATGTGTTGAGAGATACTAAGACTGCTTGACATCCAATGATGACTTGAATGAGAAGATAAATCATGCTGGACTCATACCACATTGGTGATGGAGGTCACATATATGTCCACATAAATGTCTGCAACGTAGTCAAGATAATAGGAGTCGTACTTGTAGTTGTACATCAGGGGCCACATTCTTTCATTCTGAGTGTTATTGTCTTCTAAGCCGAGATCTTTCCAAAGCTTAATTGTAGCTTCAGCATATTGTGTTGGATCGCAGGCTTCAGCATCTGACACCCATGTGTATGAGACATTTAGAAACACAGAGTATTCTCCAAGCACACATAAGAGAATTTCATGTTTAAACATTTATCCTTCTTCATTTCATACTCTTGTCCGACATACAAAAACACACAGAATTTACACTGCATGGTTCAAGTGACCCAAATCCGATTTTTTCCTCTCATGTGGCACAGATCGGATATGACATGAATGTGTAAGCAGGAAAAAAAATCGCATGGATTCCAATTTTCTCAGATCGGATTCAGGCCTCACTCATATGTGGTAATAAATCGGATATGTTCTGACCCTGTCAATCAAACGTTGAATTGGCGGAGCTCGCCACCTGTTAAAACACTCAGAAGCTTCATTTAGCCGTAGTCACGTGACATGGGTGTTTTGAATCACGCTTCGGATCAGTGTTTTGAAACATCTGCGCTTTGGGATCTCGCAAAGCTTCGAAACGACTGTTGTCTTACGAGAGTATCTCTCGTACTGCGTAATATCTTACGCTATGGGGAAACACTCTTTCCTCGAGATATTGAAGCCAAAAATTATCCTTAATTTTTAATCATGCAAAACGCTTTTGCAGCAGCAAGCAGACAAGGGCGAGACAGCTCGCGCGCCCATTGGCTGCCTTGCTGGAAAAGCTGCAGCCTATCGAGTGAGGCACTGCGTGACGTAATGACGAATGGGGGCGCTTCGCGCCCATTTCGTCATGTCCCGCCAGTAAAGGCGTGGTCTCGCCCTATAATACCCTCGATAGCTGTATTTCCTCTGATTTTTCATTCTTCACGCGAAGCTCACGCATCGCGGGATCCAGAGTGAGAAGCCGCGCCGTTGACTTGTAGCCTTCTCAGCGGGACGTGCCATCTTCTGAAGTCGCTGGCCCAGCCGCCTTCAACTGCCGTACCTGCTGCGCTTTCCGGCGTACTATATCCTTTTACTCTGCTAAGTGTGTGTGTGTTTGCTTACGTGACGCAACACCCATTTCTACTGTTCTAAAAGAGCTGCGTCTTTTTAAAGATGCCTTCCTGTGGTTCTTGCCGAGCCCCACTCAGCGACGAGGACCGCCACGTCATCTGCGTGTCCTGCCTGGGTGAGGATCACGCGGCCACCGCGCTCGCTGACGGCGGATGCCATCATTGTGAACGCTTGCCTATGGTGACTCTGCGGACTCGCCTAGCTTCGTTCTCCGAGCCCGCATCCCAGCCCGCCGTGATGCCGCGCCGCAAGAAGCGCCGCGCCCTGCGCGCGCCCGAGCTATTTCCAGCCCGCCAAAGCTCGCCGGTTCGCCCGCCAGCTTCGCCGGCTTCGCTCGAGTCGCTCCCAGACGGACAGCGGCCGCCGTCTGCCGCCGCGTCCGCACTTGAGCTCGACAAACTTACCGGAGACGGCATTGAAACTGAGCCGATGCGTCCGCTCTCTCAAGCCGTGGATTACATCGGCCTGAATGGTGAGATACATTTGTGGCTAACGCTATCCGAGATGACGGAAGCTGAGCGCTCCGTGTTCCTCGACGTTCTCGCTCTGCTGGACGCCGCCCCCCTCAGCGCGGGCCCCGGCCGAGGATTGAGATAAAGCCCGAGGTCTCAAGGCCTTCCTAGTCTCTCTAGGAAAGCGACGGTGTTCAGTTCCCGCTGCGGCCGGATTTTCACCAAAACTTCTCGCTCGTTCAGTTCCAAGCAATGTGACTGTTCCAGTGTATTTCGCAGTGAGCAAGCTGGTTCCACAGCCCGCTTGCCTGCGCACAAAGGCCGTCGTTTCGGCTAACTAGCAGCGCCGCCAGGCCCGAGATCAAACACCGCGCTCTCGCTCTGCTGGACGCCGCCCCCCTCAGCGCGGGCCCCGGCCGAGGATTGAGGTAAAGCCCGAGGTCTCAAGGCCTTCCTAGTCTCTCTAGGAAAGTGACGGTGTTCAGATCCCGCTGCGGCCGGATTTCCACCAAAACTTCTCGCTCGTTCAGTTCCATGCGTTGTGACTGTCCCAGTGTATTTCGCAGTGAAGCAGCCGGTGTCTCAGCCCGCTTGCCTGCGCACAAAAGCCGTTTCTATGGCTACCCAGATAAATCCAATAAAGAGTGCATTTTCTGGTGTTCCGGCCACGGCCGATGGTGTTACGAGTGTTGTAAGAATGCCCACGTCCCAGTGCCCATTCCCACACCCAGACACAGCCCGCCACGGTGCAGGGCTAGCACAAATAAAACCAACTCATGTTGGTTGTGCAGAAAATGTAGTGAACGCGCCCATACAATGCCCGCTTACACTACACGATGCGTGTCCCTTGGTTTCTGTTAAAACGAAACTAACACACATTTAGTCGGCGCGAGCCGACAGTGTTCTCAGTGCAGTAAATGTGCCCGCTGTTTTCGCATTTCCTCACTGACACGCCGAATCCCACGGGATTCACCCCCGCTCGCTTTCTATGCACAACCCGTCACAGAGAAGCTGAGCGCGGCCAGGCTGCCCGCTGTGATTAGCGCGCACCTCGCACGCTGTGAACACAGCGTTGATTCAGTCGGCGCGAGCCGAGTGTTCTCCGTGCAGAAAATGTGCCCGCTGTCTCGCGCCCGCATTTCTCACAGACACTCCGAATCTCACGGGATTCGCCCCCGCTCGTCTTCTCTGCACAACCCGTCACAGAGAGGCTGAGCGCGGCCAGGCTGCCGGCTGTGATCAGCGCGCGCCTCGCACGCTGTAAACACAGCAGTGATTTAGTCGCGCGAGCTGACAGTATTCTCAGTGTAGTAAATGTGCCCACATTCCCTCACACGCGCCGAATCCCACAGGATTCGCCCCGCTCGCTTTCTCTGCGCGTCCCGCCATAGAGAAGCTGAGCGCGGCCAGGCTGCCCGCTGTGATCAGCGCGCCCCCCGCCTCGAACGCTGTAAACACGGTGCTGTGTTCCCAGTACACAGGGGCTCTCGAGCCGCCGTCCTGCCGCGGCCAGAGCCCAGATTTCATTCTACCCCTAGCTATTCACGCAGATGCGTGGTCAAGGCTTCCCGGGGTATCAGAATGGGTGTTGAACACTATAACGAGAGGCTGTTCGCTACAGTTCGCTCGACGCCCCCGCCGTTATACGGCGCGAGTCGAAACTACGGTGTATAGCGAAGTGTTTCATCTACTTCGAGCCGAGATAGCGAAACTACTGAGAAAAGGGGCTATAGAACCTCTATCTCAGGGCGAAGGGGGCTTATACAGCAGATATTTTCTGGTACCGAAAAAAGATGGTGGGCTCAGACCCATTCTAGATCTGCGACTGCTGAACAGAACGCTCGGGAAGCGCCAGTTCAGAATGCTTACGACCAGGAAAATCCTCGCGCAAGTGCGCCAAGGAGACTGGTTCATGTCAATAGATCTGAAAGACGCCTATTTTCAAATACAAATAGCGTCCCATCACAGGCGATTCTTGAGATTCGCCTTCGAGGGCCAGGCATATCAATACACAGTCCTGCCGTTCGGCCTGTCCATAGCACCCCGTACGTTCACGTAGTGCATGGACGCGGCCCTCGCCCCCCTGAGACTTTGGGGCATGCGAGTTTTGAACTACTTGGACGATTGGCTGATTCTATCTCGTTCACGAACGGAGCTCATAGAACACAGGGCCGCATTACTCGAGCACCTCGAGGAGCTGGGCCTTACAGTCAATTGGGCGAAAAGCTCACTGCTCCCCAGTCGGAGAATTTCCTTTCTGGGAACAGTGTTAGACTCGCTATCCATGACAGCACGCCTGTCACTGGAGCGCGGATTGAATATTCAGCACGTCGCGAGATCCTTCCGCCACGGCTCTATAGTCCCGCTCAGAAGGTTTCAGAAAATGCTGGGTCTGATGGCCTCAGCAGCCTCCGTACTCCAGTTGGGCCTGCTCCACATGCGCCCACTGCAGCTATGGCTAAAAGCACGAGTTCCCCCAGGGCGTGGACCGCGGGTCTATTTCGCCTCAGGGTCGACCTTCAGTGCGTTTCAGCTCTGAAACCGTGGAAAGTGACCGACTGGTATCAGTCAGGTGTGAGTCTGGGGATCGCCTCGGGTGTGAAGGTGGTGTCTACGGACGCCTCCACATCGGGGCGGGGAGCGCTGCTCGAGGGCAGACCGCTAGCTGGCCTATGGTCAGTACGGGAGAAGCTCCTTCACATAAACTGCTTGGAATTAATAGCAGTCGACAAAGCGCTAAGGCGCTTCTGTCCCCAGATAATAGGCCACCACGTATTGGTCCGGTCGGACAACATGTCAGTGGTGGCGTACATTGATCACCAGGGCGGCGTCAGGTCCCGAAACCTTTACAGGCTGACGGAACGCCTCCTGGTCTGGGCTCAGCACAACCTGCTCTCGCTGAGAGCGGCGCATGTGCCTGGTCACCTAAATGTGGGGCCAGACAGGCTGTCCAGAAACAACGTCCCAGCAGGAGAATGGTCTCTGCACCCGCAGACGATCCAGCTGCTGTGGGAAACGTTTGGCAAAGCGCAGGTGGACCTGTTCGCGTCCCAAGAAAACGCTCACTGCCCGAGATTCTTCTCGTAAAGCCGGGACGCGCTGGCCCATGTTTGGCCCCGCCGCCCCCCCTATATGCTTTTCCCCCTGTCTCACTCCTGCCTCAGGTGTTGGAGCGAATCAGGAGGGAGGGATGCCCAGTGCTACTCATAGCTCCGCTCTGGACAAACCAGTCGTGGTTCCCTGTCCTGATGCAGCTGACCAGCGCTGCCCCATGGCCTTTACCGTTGAGGAGAGACCTCCTCTCTCAGGCGGGAGGCTCGATTTGGCATCCTCGCCCGGATTTGTGGTCCCGGCACGCATGGGCCATCAACGGGTACCCGCTGACCTCCCAGAGGGAGTGTTAAACACGATCGCGTAGGCTAGAGCCCCGTCTACCAGACGGCTCTACACCTCGAAGTGGTCTGTGTTCTCTGCTTGGTGTCAAGCGTAGAGCTTTTCACCTGTAGACTGCGGGGTTACGGAAGTGCTTTCCTTCCTTCAGGAGCTACTGGATAAGGGCAGGACCCCTTCCACGCTCAAAGTATACGTGGCGGCCATAGCAACGTTTGTAAAACCGGTGTCTGGCCAGTCACTAGGAAAGAACGACTTAGTCGTGCGTTTCCTTAGAGGAGCTCGGAGGCTAAACCCTCCCAGGCCCCTTCAGTTCCGACATGGGACCTTTCCACGGTCTTGGAGGCCATGAAAGGTGCCCCATTCGAGCCAATCCAGTCGTCAGACATCAAACACTTGTCTTTCAAGACAGCGTTTCTTATGGCTCTCGCTTCAGTGAAGCGCGTAGGGGACTTGCAAGCGCTCTCAGTGAGCGCGTCATGCATGGAGTTTGGACCTAATGACTCAAAGGTCATACTCAAACCGAAGTACGGCTACGTGCCAAAATCCCTCAACACACCGTTCAGGGCACAGGTGATTTCCCTGTCTGCCCTTCCGGTTCTCAATGAGGAGAAGGACGCGAGTCTCCTTTGCCCTGTCAGGGCACTAAGGGCTTATGTGTCCCGCTCGTCTGGTTTCAGACAGACTGAGCAGCTTTTCGTTTCGTTTGGCGGCCGTGCTAAGGGACTTGCCGCTTCGAAACAGAGCCTATCCAGATGGATAGTCGGTGCCATAGCGCTGGCTTACACTTCTAAGGGCCTACAGTGCCCTTTGGGTGTTAGAGCGCACTCCACAAGAGGCATGGCCTCCTCGTGGGCATGGTCTAGCGGGGTTACCCTGCAAGATATTTGTATGGCCGCGGGCTGGGCCTCGCCGTCTACATTTATAAAATACTATAACCTGGAGGTTCCCGCCTTGCAAGCTAAGCTTTTGGCGGTATAAAGTTCAGTGCTATCTGCCCGCTGTGCAGCTCAGATACTGAGTTTGACCTGCGTATTGCTCACTGACCGGTACAGCAGCTCATTAAATTGTCGACACACTTGTGGCCACCCAGTTCAGGCTGAATGTTCACCCTGACGGTATGGTCTATTTGTCACATGATCAGCTCCTTCGGATGCTATTTACAGGGAATGATGCTTCTAGCCTCTCTTCCCTCACTCTCTGTGAGTTTATGGTGATTATGCACTATATGCGCCCCGGGCTTCGGCCCCTGGGACTTTGGTGTTGGATCCCTACCAGCACGGCGTGTTGCATGGTGTTCCCCATAGCGTAAGATATTACGCAGTACGAGAGATACTCTCGTAAGAGAACGTACTCGGTTACTAACGTAACCTCGGTTCTCTCTAGAGAGGGAACGAGTACTGCGTATCTTGCCGTGCTTGGAATACGCTCTGGTTCGCTTCGGCGTTGAAAAATCAGAGGAAATACAGCTATCGAGGGTATTATAGGGCGAGACCACGCCTTTACTGGCGGGACATGACGAAATGGGCGCGAAGCGCCCCCATTCGTCATTACGTCACGCAGTGCCTCACTCGATAGGCTGCAGCTTTTCCAGCAAGGCAGCCAATGGGCGCGCGAGCTGTCTCGCCCTTGTCTGCTTGCTGCTGCAAAAGCGTTTTGCATGATTAAAAATTAAGGATAATTTTTGGCTTCAATATCTCGAGGAAAGAGTGTTTCCCCATAGCGTAAGATATTACGCAGTACTCGTTCCCTCTCTAGAGAGAACCGAGGTTACGTTAGTAACCGAGTACGTTTCGCGTCAGCCATCCCTACGGTTTTCTCCTTCAGAGATTCTGCTTGTTAACATCAGGTGTCTTCAATAATGCTCAATCATCACTCAATTATTCACTTGATTAACTCATTAGCTCAGAGTTTAATTGGGTCGCTTAAAATGACCAAATTCCATGATGTTGAAGTTACATGAACATATTATGTTTGTTTAACGAAACATAGTTATGTGGAACCGGTGGTGCCTGTTTACATTAAAAAGTTAAGTAAAGCCAACATATTTTTTTTAGTGCGGGTATACGGCTATTTACACAGTGCAAGTATTCGACAACGACTCTAGGGGTCGCTGTTTGACAAAAACACAAATGCTGCATAGTGTGGCTTTAAGAAATTAGTAATAAATAATAATAAAGCAAGATACCCTGTTGAAATATGTGAGATGTGTGTTTAATATAAACTGCAAAAATTGTAAAGGTACACTGTTATTTTATCAGTGAATCGTGAAAGTATGGTGGTTGAAAGTATGTCTTTAACTTTGTATAAAGGTACACTGTTAGACCTTACCAGGTTTTTTTACAGTAAAATACTGGCAACACTGTTGCCAGTTATTTACTGTAAAAATGCACTAAAACTCAAATTAACTAATTTCACTTGCAGAAACCGACTGCATTAAACTGTCATTTAAAAGTATTAACTAAAATGTATAATGCATTAATAACGGGAGCAAAGTATTATTTCCAACTTATTTAATTAGAAACCACAAAAATTAACTTTTGTAAATAAAGAGATTTCCACTGGACCAGCAACTACACAGTCACTGCCTTTTAAATAAAGCAACATGCAGCGTATCATCAATGTTTGTAGATCTTCTCCTGGACTGAAGCACAGGCTCTACTCTTCAGCACAATGGTGACCCAAAAAACAAGATTTTACAGTAAACTACTGGCAACAGTGTTGCCAGTATAAACCTGTTTTATAACTTACAGTTTATTGCTGTTAAAATACATTTTGTGGGTGTGTATTTTTATCTTTCACTGTTAACCCTTTCAACTCCACAGGAAAATCCACACTACAAAGAGTAAAAAGTAACATTGACAGTGTTGCAGTGAGATAATTAAGGGAATATGTAAGTGACTGTTGAGCATTAGTGATGAACACCTGCTGTTAACGAGCAGAATCACTGAAGGAAAGAGAAACAACAAGAACAGAAAATAGAGAAACACAAGACCTACAACTGACTTCCAGCTATTACACATTATTACACTTATTATTAACCAGTATGGCTTTATTTCTGTCATACATCGACAGAAGTTGTTATTGAGATGTTTAATTGAAAATGTTTGGTTTGAAGTTACCATTAAAGAGATCAGTGTTTGCTTTAGTTGGTATGCTGATGCTGTAACATTATTTTCTTTTGATGCTTGAGCTGTGTTTATGCAAATCACACTTGTGCACACACACAGTTTATGAATGATTGGATTTGTCAAAATATCAAAATCATCATATTGCCTGTTCATTCACTAAAGAATTCATTCTCACTCATTCAGAGTTTAATCCTCAGTCAAAAGTGTTACATTACCAAAACCGTAATAAATTGCAATGACTCATTTTTTGACACATCATACATAAACCAAAAAAAAAAAAAAAAAAACAGAGCTACACAGACACGTAGAAACACAGAGATATCAAAATTTAGCACATTAATCTCAACAATGGTGGCAATATTTTTTTATTCATGCAGCAGTGCATGCTGGGAGTTTTATACTATCCTGGAACCCAGCATGCACTGCTGCATGAAACTTTTGATTGTTACCATTGTTGAGATTCATATTATAATTGTTGATGTCCGTGTGTGTCTGACTCAAGCAGGATATTTTTTAAATACAATATATGATTATAATATTCTTCAGAAGACATGATTAACCAAAATATTGATTTCATGTTGTAGATTCATAGATTTATTTTATTCCCATAAATTAATGTAAGTTTCATATTAAATACCCATATATTCAAAGAATATATACGGATCTCAAAAACAGAAGAGTCCAGGATGATTGTGACATCATCACAAAAGCCAAAAACACCCGATCAACTTCCTCTTGACTTTTCCTTGCTACAACAAATGTGCATTTTAAACTCACTGTTACAGCAGTCAGAGAGAGATAAATGTAAGAAGTCCAGGGACAAGAGACCAACTAAAGCAAATACTGATCTCCATTATGGTGACAACAAACTTTATTATTTTTACTTTATTATCTGTTAATTCTCAACAAGAACTTTTGTACATGTATGACAGAAATAATTATAAACTGGTTTGTAAACTGGTTTCACACTCAGTGTTGCTGGAAGTCAGTTGTAGTTTTTGTGTTTCTCTTTTTCAGTTCTTGTTTCTCTGTCCTTCAGTGATTCTGCTTATCAGGTGTTCATCAGTGTCTCAATTCACTCACTTATTTTCAGACAAGTGGACTATATTAGTGAATTAATGTAGGGAATAGTGAATGAGGGTATAGGGTGTGATTGTGAACACAGTCTCTGAGTGTCGACTTTGAGAGCTGTAAATTCACAGTATATTCCTGTAGGCTAGTTTTGTTTTCTACGGTATATTACTGTTTTAATGGAAAATGGTATGATATTGTATTTTATACATTATTTTACTGTAAAAAACCTGGTAAGGTCTAACAGTGTAGCAAATACAAAATGTTGGTAGGTGTTGGTAGGTGTTTTGACCCAGAAGGGACCCCTTGACCCACAAGCACCCCTTGTGTTTCTCTTTCCTTCAGTGATTCTGCTTGTTAACATCAGGTGTCTTCACTAATGCTCAATCATCACTTAATTAATCACTAAAATAAAGGAAAAAGCACATAATGTTTCCTGTATTTTACAAGAATTGTCTTTCTCTCCTGGATTTTATGTAGCCAGAAGCTTTCAACCACCATACTTTCACGATTCACTGATAAAATAACAGTGTACCTTTAAATTGTAGAGATATGGATTCACTTTTGTTTCATGAACCAGCATTTAATGTTGATTTTAGTAAGCAAGTTTTCCAGTTATTTTATTTAAAGGGCACCTATTATGCCCCTTTTTACAAGATGTGATATTGGTCTCGGGTGTCCCCAGAATGTATTTGTGTAGTTTCAGCACAAAATACCCCACAGTTAATTTATTATAACCATTTGAAAATGTCATTTTTTGGGGGGCCTGTTTTAAAAAGAGCTGTTTTGGTGTATACCACCTTAAATGTAAATGAGCTCCATATCCCTGCCCTGCCTTTGGATGAGGGCGTAACTTGCATACCTATGGCAATAAACAGTCGGTTGAAGCAGAAGCTGAGAGAGAGAGACCCGCTGTTTTGTAAGGCATTCAGCCGTAAGTTTATGTTTGAACCTGTAATCAGACCCAGATGATTAAGAGACTCCGGCAGAAGAAACACAAATGAGAAGGACCAGGACGTCTCGGAATGGTTATTTGATACATTTATGTACCTATAGACTTGTAATCACGTCCCCTTTGCAATTATGGATGAGAAACACACACACAGACACACACTGCGATAACGTTGGTGCAATTTTTTGAAACTACAAACAAAAATACTGTGATAACGTTTGCTACGTACAAACGAAATTACATTTATGCGAGGGACCTGTTGCGTCACGCTTGTCGTGCAGGTGCTTATGTGGCAACTGTGAGAAGATGGCTACAGAACATACACAGTTTTTAATACAATATCTTTAAAATATATATTTATAAACGTGTGGTTACACACTTTACAAACAAGGTTTAAAGTATATACACAGACATCCTACGACGATGACAACAACTTTAGAGGCATTTGTTGTTGAATTGGCTGACATCGACTGAAATGACTATTTGCTCAAAAATCATAAAATACACTTCTTCTGGAGGTGACGTTGGATCGCGAACAGTATAGGCAACAATCCACACTTGAGGATTAACTTTAAAGCAAGACCTACTTTGAATTGACCCTCGTTCACAAAACAGTCAGTCAGAAAATGATTCACGCAAACATAAACGTATTTTGGAAGTTTAAGTGGCGCCTTTCCTTCGTAAATAAAATCCATCCACTGCGTTTTCAGTGGCTCTGATGTCGGAAGTAAGTGAAAACTACTATGTACATTATCAGGGCCGTGCACAGACATTTTGAGGGGCAGTGGCCTAAACCAAAAAAAGGGGCACTAACGGGGGTGGTTGATTGTTAACACAAATTATCCAGTTATTACAAAATATACAATTAAAGGAAAGACAGTGCACGCTCTAATACATTTTAGACTTCATTGTAGATGTTTTGACAGAACATCACAATTACACATTGCTGATAATAACAGAAACTATTCGCTGTATTACATTTTTATATTTACCTGTTCCATTTACAGCAACACTTTTTTATTTGGTACCATGTCCTGAAAGATCTTAATAACCTCATCTTTTACGATTCACAATTAGAGCGAAACCTTTCTATTTTGTTCCATGTCCTTAAAGATCTTAATAACCTCATCTTTTATGATTGGGATTTCTTTTTCAATGGCCAGATTTGATTATACACGCAGCTAATTCTAAGAATATGGATATGTTGTACAAGTTGTTAGCACTAGTAGAAGACCAAGAGCAAAACATTACCGACATAAATAAATAAAAAAAATACCAAATGATAATTTTGCAGATTCAGCCACTGTCTTGCATAGGCTGTTATTAATGCGACAGCTACACTGTTAGACCTTACCAGGTTTTTTACAGTAAAATACTGTATAAAATACAATAGCATACCATTTTCCATTAAAACAGTAATATACTGTTGAAAACTAAACTAGCCTACAGGAATATACTGTGAGTTAACAGCTCTCAAAGTCCACACTCAGAGACTGTGTTCCTCATCACACCCTATACCCTCATTCACTATTCCCTATAGTAGTTCACTAATATAGTCCACTTGAATGAAAAGAAGTTGATGAATTGAGACACTGATGAACACCTGATAAGCAGAATCACTGAAGGACAGAGAAACAAGAACAGAAAAAGAGAAACACAAAAAATACAACTGACTTCCAGCAACACTGAGTGTGAAACCAGTTTACAAACCAGTTTATAATTATTTCTGTCATACTAGTACAAAAGTTCTTGTTGAGAATTAACAGATAATAAAGTAAAAATAATAAAGTTTGTTGTCACCATAATGGAGATCAGTATTTGCTTTAGTTGGTCTCTTGTCCCTGGACTTCTTACATTCATCTCTTTCTGACTGCTGTAACAATGAGTTTATAAAAGCCTATTTGTTGTAGCAGGAAAAAGTCAAGAGGAAAATGATCTTGTGGTTTTGCTTTTGTGATCTGATTTCCAGATCTGTATATATTCTTTGAATATATGGGTATTTGGTATGCAACTTACATTAATTTATGGAAATAAAATAAATCTGTGAATCTACAACATGAAATCTATATTTTGGTTAATCATGTCTTCTGAAGAATGTTGTAATCATATATTGTATTAAAAAAAATCCTGCTTGAGTCAGACACACAGACATCAACAATTATAATATGAATCTCAACAATGGTAACAATCAAAAGTTTCATGCAGCAGTGCATGCTGGGTTCCAGGATAATATAAAACTCCCAGCATGCACTGCTGCATGAATAAAAAAATATTGCCACCATTGTTGAGATTAATGTGCTAAATTGTGATATCTCTGTGTTTCTTCAAGACAGTGTAGCTCTGTTTTTTTTTGTTTAGTTTATGTATGATGTGTTAAAAAAAATGAGTCATTGTAATTTATTGCTGTGGTTTCACAGTGGTTGTAATGTAACACTTTTGGTTGAGGATTAAACTTTGAATGAGTGAGAACGAGTTCTTTAGTGCAGGGGTTCTCAACTCGAGTCCTCGCGACCCACTGCTCTGCATATTGTTTATGTCTCCCTTATTTAACACACCTGATTCAGATCCTCAGCTCGTTAGGATAGACTCTAGTTAGGATAGAGTAGGGCTGGGCGATATCGCACAATATTGATATGCGCATCTCGTCAGTAAAGCCGGTTCCTAATAGTAGTAAATCGCCTTCACCTGCTTTCAGACGGAGCGGCATTTACTACACAGCACAAACTCCAGTGTTAAATTAACACTCAAGAGTGTGGAAGTTAATGAGATAATTAAGTAAGTGATTAATTGAGTGATGATTGAGCATTATTGAAGACACCTGAAGAATCACTGAAGGAGAAAATCTAAAATTGTAAGCCACCGTTATGGCGATTATTGGTTGCTTTAGTTGGGCTCTTGACCCTTACATTATTAACTTTAGAGTTTGTTTGGCTGTTGTATCTGAGTTATAATTGCCAGTTGAACAAAGAAAATAAGTGATCTGATGGTGTTGGTTATAATATGACAATCATCATTTGAACTTCATGTCTTTATTTTATGTTGTTTGTTACAGCATAACTGTGATTCTGCATAAATATCAAGAATTTTAGATATAATATAAAGGATTTCTTAAAAGTTGTTTTCTAAAAAAAAAATCTTTCTTTTAGGCACACACATACCTCAAGATTCAGTCTATGCATCTCAACAATGGTGATGAACAGAATATTCAGTTAGGAAAAGTAAATTACATAGAAAATTCAGATCATAATTTATTCATAATTTATTCATATCGCAATGCATGATGGGAGCCATTAATGAGATGTGATTGGTAGCAGCCACTGCAAAATGCTTTATTATTGTCACCGTTGTTGAGATGCATAGACTGAATCTTGAAGTATGTGTGTGCCTAAAAGAAAGATTTTTTTTTAGAAAACAACTTTTAAGAAATCCTTTATATTATATCTAAAATTCTTGATATTTATGCAGAATCACAGTTATGCTGTAACAAACAACATAAAATAAAGACATGAAGTTCAAATGATGATTGTCATATTGTAACCAACACCATCAGATCACTTATTTTCTTTGTTCATCTGGCAATTATAACTCAGATACAACAGCCAAACAAAATCTAAAGTTAATAATGTAAGGGTCAAGAGCCCAACTAAAGCAACCAATAATCGCCATAACGGTGGCTTACAATTTTAGATTTTCTCCTTCAGTGATTCTTCAGGTGTCTTCAATAATGCTCAATCATCACTCAATTAATCACTTACTTAATTATCTCATTAACTTCCACACTCTTGAGTGTTAATTTAACACTGGAGTTTGTGCTGTGTAGTAAATGCCGCTCCGTCTGAAAGCAGGTGAAGGCGATTTACTACTATTAGGAACCGGCTTTACTGACGAGATGCGCATATCAATATTGTGCGATATCGCCCAGCCCTACTCTATCCTAACTAGAGTCTATCCTAACGAGCTGAGGATCTGAATCAGGTGTGTTAAATAAGGGAGACATAAACAATATGCAGAGCAGTGGGTCGCGAGGACTGGAGTTGAGAACCCCTGCTTTAGTGGATGAACAGACAATATGATGATTTTTTTATATTTTGACAAAGCCAATCATTAATAAACTGTGTGTGTGCACAAGTGTGACTTGCAAAAACACAGCTCAAGCAGCAATAGAAAAACACATGTTGTAGCATCAGCATACCAACTAAAGCAAACACTGATCTCTTTAATGGTAACTTCAAACCAAACATTTTTAATTGAACATCTCAATAACAACTTCTGTAGATGTATGACAGAAATAAAGCCATACTGGTTAATAATAAGTGTGTAATGGCTGGTAGTCAGTTGTAGGTCTTGTGTTTCTCTATTTTCTGTTCTTGTTGTTCATCTTTCCTTCAGTGATTCTGCTTGTTAACAGCAGGTGTTCATCACTAATGCTCAACAATCACTTACATATTCCCTTAATTACCGCACTGCAACACTGTCAATGTTACTTTTACTCTTTGTAGTGTGGATTTTCCTGTGGGGTTGAAAGGGTTAACAGTGAAAGATAAAAAGACACACCCACAAAATGTATTTTAACAGCAATAAACTGTAAGTTATAAAACAGGTTTATACTGGCAACACTGTTGCCAGTAGTTTACTGTAAAATCTTGTTTTTTGGGTCACCATTGTGCTGAAGAGTAGAGCCTGTGCTTCAGTCCAGGAGAAGATTTACAAACATTGTTGATATGCTGCATGTAGTTTTATTTAAAAGTCAGTGACTATGTAGTTGCTGGTCCAGTTGAAATCTCTTTATTTTCAAAAGTTTTTTTTTTTTTTTTTTGGTTTATAATTAAATAAGTTCACAATAATACTTTGCTCACATTATTAATGCATTATAAATTTTAGTTAATACTTTTAAATGACAGTTTAATGCAGTCGGTTTCTGCAAGTGAAATTAGCTAACTTGAGTTTTAGTGCATTTTTACAGTAAATAACTGGCAACAGTGTTGCCAGTATTTTACTGTAAAAAAACCCGGTAAGGGCTAACAGTGTACCGTAAACTGTCGTGTTCACTCTCAGTTTCAAGAGAGCGCAGCAGACAAATATAGCGCCCTAATTTAACGATCTGAAACACAAGTATCAAGCGCAAAACGCAAGTAACTTTGTGGGCGGGTCTCGGGCGCTGTTGCTATTTTACCGGCAGGATAAATGACTCTTGTGCCCGACGCACATCTAAAATGAGCGGAGCGAGCGGGAAAACCCGGAGAGGATTAGTGGAATCAGCAGAATGCTTTGAGCTGAGCGGTGGGGGTGGGGAAGAGGGGCACTTCAGTCGATGAGGGCAGAGGGGCAGTGGCTCTAGCCACCGGGCCACCCCCCTGTGCACGGCCCTGTACATTATTACATCCCACAACAGAACGCTTATGTTTCTTAGGAGACATTACCGGCTGTCGTTGAAACAATGGAGGATGTACAGATCACCGAGGGCGGGGTCTATGCCCAAACCACAGTGTCAATCAAACCACGTCGGTGGAGCTTGCGCAATTCTACGTCACAAAGCGCCGAATCTCAGATCAGCTCGTTCTGAGACAGTGCTTATGATTTATTGAGATTGTAAAAAAAGCACTGGGTGGATTTTTATCATTCTAGGGTGGTTTTGCTCACACACTGCCAACACACATTTATGTTCAAACATTTGCATAACATTTGCATAATAGGTGCCCTTTAACACTGTTCTGGACTCCTAATAGGTACATGCATGTAATGACCCAATACCTTCAAAAAAGTCTCTTGGAGCGTATCCCTAAACACAACAGGAAGTCAGCCATTTTGATCTCGCTCTTTGATTTGTGTGCAGTTTTTGCCATTTTTCAGGCCTCATACTTTAAAGGGGTCATATAATGCCATTTTTGTACAAGTTAATATGAATCTTTAGGGTCTAAATGAAAACTTTGTAATATACTTTTATTAAAAATTCTCATTAGTATTTTAAGAAAACACTCATTTTACCTGCTCAAAAACAGCTCTGTTTTCAGCACGCTGTTTAAAGGGTAACTAAACCCCTGGTCAGAGCCTGACTCCACCCACTGGCAATATTTGAAAATGCTGGAAAAGTGGGCGGAGCCTAGCGGAGATAGAGGGGATGAACTGAGGGCAGTTAAATACTCTATCTATCCTGATCGTTTTCAATACTTTCAATTCCAACTCCTGACTCATTACAGTGGTTTTGACGAAACAAGATGTTTTTTACACTGCCAAGGGCGTGGTAGCTCGTACCAAGAGCTTGGTTAGCTGGAACCTGCTTACATCAGCTCTCAACGCTTACATCATGAACTACCGCAAACATCCAATAGGAAAATTCAACTGCAGTAGCCACCGTTCAACTTGAAGAGGGCAGCACTCAGACAGTTTTACACCATATATTGTAGAATTAAAACACTCTATACCCAAATGTCAAAAAAGTTACTTGAATCAAAAAACAGCACTAATAAAGCCCCAGCCTTACAGATCATTAACTAAAAAAAGTTGGTTTAGTGTTTAGTTACTCTTTAAGTGCATATGCCTTTAAATGATAATGAGCTTCGCTGACTCTGCCCCTCTGTTCTGTGGGCGCTATGACACAACATACGTGGAGTGTTGACTTGACAACAGTTGAGGGTTTATCACGGCAGCGGGATTCTCGCTGAGGACACATCTGTGCAACCGTATCAGTTTGAACCGGAGTCGGACCCGAAACAAGATGACGGCCCGAAGAAGTTCGACAATTAAGGCTCAAACAGGACATATCTGAATGGTTGGCTAACAATGTCACTTTGATCTATTTTTGTATGTACTGGCAGGGTAACGTTATTGTGAGATACAAACGCTATGTGTTTAACATTATGTAAGTTATAGGTTAGTCCGTTGACAGATTTATGTTGAAAACCTTTTTTTTTGTAAATGTAGGCTTGTCAGTGATGCGTGACGTTATCTCAGTGTTAGGTACAACTATCGTGACTGAAACTGACATGAGGTCATGTCAGTAATGATTCTAGCAGTAGTTGAAGGATACCTAAGAATTTGTTGTATGTTTATGTTTAGTGCAGTAAAAAAAATGTTTTATGTTTTAAGAAAACTTTTAAGTACATCTATAGTATTGTAACTGCATTTTTATTCCTGTTAATATTCCTGTTACGTTAACTGTAACACCTGCGTACACAGTTTTTAATAACACAATAACTATAACGCGTTTTTCATTCTAAACGTGGGATTATGAATTATATTGAGAACGTCTTAACGTTACATAGAATACATGCCGTAATGCGCGGGTCTGTGTTGAAACGCTGCTGTCAATCAACAATCGTGGGAGGGGCGTGCGAGCTTGTGACGTCACAGGCTCGAACGGCTCGATTTGAGGCAGGGGAAAACATATAAGGAGATTAAAACAAAACCACTGGATGGATTTTTATCATTATATGATTGCTGTGTACAGGCACTGCCAACACACATTTCAGTACAATCAACTTGTAAAAGTGCATGTACCATTATATGACCCCTTTAACTAACTCCTCCTACAGTTTTAATCTGACCATCTTCAAATTTGGTGAGTGTAATCTTAAGGCCTTTGCGACGTTAAATTGCGAATATTTTTTTGTCGAAGGGCGTGTCCTTGGTGGCCTGACAGGAAGTTGCTGTAACTCAGGCAAACAATGTCCAATCTGCCCCAAACTTCAAATGTTTGATAAGAGTTCTGTCCTGAACACATGTCCATGCTCATATTCAGTTACAGTCATAGCGCCACCTGCTGGCAACAGGAAGTGGCATGTTTAACACTGTTGTGGACATCTAATAATACATAAAAAAGTGCCAGCAAGTGTTAAACGTGCTACACAGCAAAACCTCGAGTGTTAAAGGGGGGGTGAAATACTCAGTTTCACTCAATCTCATGTTAATCTTGAGTACCTATAGAGTAGTATTGCATCCTTCATATCTCCAAAAAGTCTTTAGTTTTATTATATTTATAAAAGAAAAATAGGCTGTACCGAGTCTTTCCGGAAAAACCCGAGCGGGTGGAGGCGTGCCGTGTGGGCGGGAGCGCGCGAAGCTTTTGCGTGTGTTGTAAACAGACAGACTGGTGGTTTATGAGGACATGATTTAGTTTTACAATAAACAAACTGACACCTACAGTGGCCAGCTAAACAACTGTATTTAAACACACAAACACACACCATACATCGCATGCTCCATCGATACATTAACTGTACGTGATCATGTTGTTTACTTGCTGTGCTTAACTTACACGCCGATAGTTAACAACACACAGACATTTGAAGCAGTTTTACTCACCGCCTGCTGTTCCGTGAACCTTTATCGTTGGGACTGCTCCATCTTTAAGTATTAGGCGATCTGCAAATCGTCGAACTGTGCCTTGTTTATAAAACTATTAGCAGCTACCGCCGAAATGAAGGGAACAAACAAGAACACAATTGCGCGACTCCGTTGCTGCTCTGGAAAAACAAAATCCATCCACAGGTCCCTTAACTCTGGGTTCTTTGGACATTTGTGCAGTGTTGTCTTGCCCTGGCAACCAAAAACACACTTTTTGGTGCCATTGTTTTGATTGCAACGCAGCAGAGCACAGCGCTCTGATGGACGCTCTCGTACGCTCTAGGCTACAGCTGCGCGCGCACTTCCGGGAGAAGTGCTCTTAAGACCCGTATAAGGAAATTCCGCCCACTCTGACGTCACGTAGTTACGTATTCGAAAAAAACTTTCCGAAACTTGTGACAAACCGGAAGGAGTATTTTTGGAACAGAAATACTCCATCAAACTTACAACTTCATTTTTGAAACTTTGTCCATGTTTACCATGGTAATCCAACTCTTAAACAGTGCAAAAAACTCACTATGCTTGAAACAGCATTTCACCCCCCTTTAAATTAACTCTCCTGGGAGTTTATATGACTCCACACTCAAGAGTGTTAAATTAACACTGAAGCAGTGTTAAAGTTAATGAGATAATTAAGTGATTAATTGAGTGATGATTGACCAACATTGAAGACGTACTCCCTCCTACTTTCACTCGCTCCTACGAGTCTACATCCCTACCAGAAGCCTACGATCAATCAATGAGCGACGGCTCGTGGTACCTTCACAAAGAGCCACAAAATCACTCTCCAGAACTTTCTCATTCACGGTTCCATGCTGGTGGAATGATCTCCCCACTAGTGTTGTTTTTGGCGGCCTGTTTTAATTTTAGTTTTAGTCTAGTCTTTGTGTCAAGCTGTCATTTTAGTTTTTATTAGTTTTAGTCACGTTCAAACTCTCTTTAGTCTAGTCTAGTTTTAGTCGACGAAAACTGATGACATTTTAGTCTAGTTTTAGTCGACGAAAACTGATGACATTTTAGTCTAGTTTTAGTCGACGAAAGACAGTCTAGTTTTAGTCAATGAAAATTGTATTTTAGTCTCTTTTTAGTAATGCAATTCTATTTAACCCAGTCAATATGTATACTAGTAGTAGACGAAACCAACATTTTCTTTTAGCCAAACCCATTTCAAAAAATCTTATCTTATTATTGTTAGTCTATCTTATTATATTATTGTTACCTTATAGACTCAAGAATGCTATTCCAGACACAGAAGACGCTCTGATATGAATTTAGAACATATTTATTTTACCAACCAAACATGTTGCCTACACACGATGACATTAAAGTTTTTCCAAATGTCATTTCTTCTTTTTCTCCCAAAGACGAATCCCTTTCTCTGTGTCAGACTTAACTGCGTTTGTTGTCGTTTATACTAACGCCTGTTTCACACATAGCCTACTCCGTTTGCGGTGTGTATTTTTCCCCGCACCCATGTTAGGTAAAAGCGCTCACACCGCACGCGGGAGCGGTGCGTGCATAACAGCAGAGCAGAGATCTACACAGTAGCCTACCTCAAAAACGCGACATAATGGATGTAGGCTAGAAATATTGATTTGAAATAAAAAATAGAGAATAAATGTTGTGATTGTGGTATTACAGCCGTAGATCAGCTGCGCACTGCAAACGCAGCACATGTGAAAACACAATAGCACGAGCTGCTCCTGCATACACACCGCACCAAATACGCACTACACACGGAGTATGTGTGAAACAGCCGTAACTCACGCAGCTGCATCTTCTAAATAATGCCGCGAGTGGGGCTTGAGGATGTGATGTCGCCTGCGTCTGCGCAGTGCGATCTGATGCAGCCCCTGAAGTGAAACACAGGAAACAGAAATGCTGCATACCGGTAATAACGCAAGTAAACGAGACGAAATAACGTTAAATAACATTTCGTCTCGTCTCGATTTGGTCAACGAAAATAAAGAGACATTTTAGCATAGTTTTTATTTTGTAAACCACATTTAGTCTCGTTTTTATTCGTCAACGATATTACATTATACAATTAATTATAGTCATCGTCACATGACCAGCATTTACGTTGCGTCTCGTCTCGTTTTCGTCACGTGAAAAAGGTTCGTTGACGACGATATTTCGTCATAATTTTCGTTGACGAAAGCAACACTACTCCCCACCGTCGTTCGGAATGCAGAATCCCTGACAGCATTCAAAAGACAACTGAAAACTCATCTCTTCCGTGAGCACTTAACATAAAACACAAACACAGAAAAAAAAAAAAAAAAAATTGCTCACTTGTCTGGTTTATGCTACTCTGAGCAATGTTTGAACTTGGTGTTTTGAGCACTTCTTGGGTTGTTATTGTCTCTTCACGATGACTCGTTTGGCTTAGTCCTCAGATGTAAGTGGTACAGTTACACACGCAACTGTACCACTGACAACATTTTGGTGAAACCTCTCCACGTTTCAGATCATTTCCTCATTACTTTCAATCTACAACTCACTACCCATGCTCCAGCAACCTCCCCAGCATTTACTTTCAGACGAAACCTGCGCTCACTTTCTCCGTCCCATCTTTCCTCTGCTGTGTCATCCTCTCTTCCCTCACCCTCGCATTTCTCATCACTGGATGTGAACGCTGCGACAGATACTTTATGCTCCATCCTAACCTCTTCTTTAGACAATATCTGCCCTCTCTCCTCTAGGCCAGCACGCGCCACTCCCTCTAACCCCTGGTTATCTGAGGTTCTTCGTGAACACCGGACCAAGCTCAGGGCAGCGGAGAGGAAATGGCGCAAATCAAAAGACACATCTGACCTCAGTAGGTATCAATCTCTGCTCTCTGCCTTTTCTGTTGATGTTCACACCGCAAAATCTTCATATTTCCACAACAAGATCAACAGTGCCTCTAACACACGAACACTGTTCAAGACATTCAACTCTCTCCTCTGTCCACCTCCACCACCACCCACCTCCTCGCTAACTGCTGATGATTTTTCTAACTTCTTCACTAACAAAACTACAACTATCAGCAGTCAGTTCTCAGATTTACACACTCAGGAACCCAGACTAACCTCTCCCACAGCCAATAACCTTCTCTCCTCCTTCTCTCCACTAACCGAGGAAGAAGTATCTCAACTTCTCCTCTCCAGTCATCCTACCACCTGCCCTCTAGACCTCATCCCCTCACACCTTCTACAAGCCATCTCTCCCACACTTCTACCAGCTCTTACACACATTATAAACTCATCCCTCCACACTGGCATTTTCCCTACAGCATTTAAGCAGGCTCGGGTAACTCCACTGCTTAAAAAACCAACATCAAACACATCACTTCTAGAGAATTACAGACCTGTCTCTCTCCTACCTTTCATTGCGAAAATACTCGAACGAGTTGCTTTTAACCAAGTATCATCCTTCCTGTCTCTGAACAGCCAGCTGGATGTCAACCAATCTGGCTTCAAAAAAGGACATTCTACCGAGACTGCACTACTGTCGGTCACAGAAGCCCTGCGGATCGCAAAAGCTGCTTCCAAATCATCAGTTCTCATTCTCCTGGACCTGTCTGCTGCCTTCGACACTGTGAATCATCAAATCCTCTTGTCCGCCCTCTCATCACTGGGCATCACTGGAACTGCCCTCCACTGGTTTGAGTCCTATCTCACAGGTAGGTCCTTCAGGGTCGCATGGAGAGGCGAGGTATCCAAAGCACATCAACTGACCACAGGGGTTCCTCAGGGTTCAGTTCTTGGACCGCTCCTCTTCTCTATCTACACCACATCATTGGGACCCATCATACAGGCACATGGTTTCTCTTACCATTGCTATGCTGATGACACCCAGCTCTACCTCTCATTTCAACCAGATGATCCCACAGTAACGGCACGGATCTCAAGCTGTCTGGCGGACATCTCGGCATGGATGAAGGAACATCACCTGCAGCTCAACCTGGCAAAGACTGAGCTTCTCGTCCTCCCTGCCAATCCGTCTCTACAACACGACTTCACTATCCAGCTAGACTCTTCCTCAATCACCCCATCAAGGTCAGTCAGAAATCTTGGAGTAATCTTTGATGATCAGCTGACCTTCACCGACCACATTACATAGACAGCTCGATCATGCAGGTTTGCTATGCACAACATCAGGAAAATCAGGCCTTTTCTAACTGAGCATGCAACACAACTTCTCGTCCAGGCCCTGGTCATTTCTAGGCTGGATTACTGCAATGCTCTTATTGCTGGACTTCCATCATGTGCAACTAAACCTCTACAAATGATCCAGAATGCTGCAGCTCGTCTTGTCTTCAACGAGCCCAAAAGGGCCCACGTCACTCCTCTGTTCATCTCTCTGCACTGGCTACCACTCGCTGCTCGCATCAAGTTCAAGGTGTTGACGCTTGCTTACAGATTGACCACAGGTTCAGCTCCCTCCTACTTTCACTCGCTATTACAAGTCTACATCCCTACCAGAAGCCTACGATCGGTCAATGAGCGGCGGCTCGTGGTACCATCACAGCGAGCCACAAAATCACTCTCCAGAACTTTCTCATTCACGGTTCCATGCTGGTGGAATGATCTGCCCAGCCTCATTCGGAATGCAGAATCCCTGACAGCATTCAAAAGACAACTGAAAACTCATCTCTTCAGGGAGCACTTAACATAAAAAAAAAAATAAAAAAAAAAAACCCTTTCCCTTTCCTTTAAATCGCCCCTTGCTTGGCTTATACTACTCCGAGCTATGTGTGAACTTTGTACTTTGAGCACTTCTTGCGTTGTTTTTGCCTTTTCACGATGACTCGCTTGGTTTTGTCCTCAGTTGTAAGTCGCTTTGGATAAAAGAGTCTGCTAAATGACTAAATGTAAATGTAAATGTAAATGTAAGTCGCTTTGGATAAAAGCGTCTGCTAAATGCCTAAATGTAAATGTAAATGTAAGACACCTGATGTTAACAAGTAGAATCACTGAAGGTGAAAAATCACAATTTTAAGTCACCATTATGGAGATTAGTGTTTGCTTCAGTTGAACAGTTAACCCTTTTATTTTTTTGCTTTAGATTATGTTTGGTTGTTGTAACAGCGTTATTACTGCCAGATGAACAAAGAAAAAAAAATGATTTGATGGTGTTGGTTATGTTTTAACAAAATCATCATTTCATTTGACCTGAACTAATTTAGAGCCTAATCTCTGACTTAAATGTATAATGTTGATTACAGCGTCACAGTGATTCTACACTGTAAGATCCAGAATTTTTTATACAATTCAAATTAGGGCTGCACGATTAATCACACGATATTATTATGCGCATCTTGTCAGTAAAGCCGGTTCCTTGATTAGTAGTAAATCACATTCACCTGCTTTCAGATGGAGCGGCATTTACTACAAAGAGCCGTAGTTAACTGACAAGCTGAGCCATATCACATCAATATTGCGGACGTATCGCCAGCGATAATTAATGCGATATGGCTCAGCTTGTCAGTTAACTACGGCTCTTTGTACACAGCAAAAACTCCAGTGTTAAATTAACACTCCTGCGAATGTATATGAGTCCGCACTCAAGAGTGTTGAAGTTAATGAGATAATTAAGTGATTGATGATTGAGCATTATTGAAGACACCTGAAGAATCACTGAAGGAGAAAATCTCAAATTGTAAGCCACAGTTATGGCGTTCATTGGTTGCTTTAGTTGGGCTCTTACCTTATATTATTAACTTAACATTTTGTTTGGCTGTTGTATCTGAGTTATAACTGCCAGATGAACAAAGAAAAAAAATGATCTGATGATGTCGGTTATATTATGACTATCATCATTTGAACTTCATGTTTTTGATTTATGTTGTTTGTTACAGCATAACTGTGATTCTGCATAAATATCCAGAATTTTACATATAATATAAAGGATTTCTTAAAAGTTGTTTTCTAAAAAAAAATCTTCCTTTTAGGCACACACATATACTTCAAGATTCAGTCTATGCATCTCAACAATGGTGATGAACAGAATATTCAGTTAGGAAAAGTAAATTACAAAGAAAATTCAGATCATAATTTATTCATATCACAATGCATGATGGGAGCCATTAGTGAGTTGTGATTGGTAGCAGCCACTGCAACATGCTTTATTATTGTCACCATTATTGCACCATTGCACACAAATTAGCTCCTCAGTTATAGGGGAAGGGGCGCACCCAGCGCAGGGGTGCTACTGCCTAATGGTGTGTTCACACCGAACGCGATAGAGCATCAAATACGCATCTATCGCGTCTAGTTAGACGCTTGAACATTCGCTCGAGTTCAAAATTTTCAACTTGCGCGGAAGACATTCACGGCAAACGCGCCGTCACATGGTTACTCCAGAAAAAAAAAAAAAAAAACACGCATACACACACACACGTGCGAGTGCCTCTCGGAACTGCTTTGTATTTATTTACATTGCATTTTGTGTTCATGTTCATGTTATTGTATCTACAGTATATATTTACAACTTTAAATATTTTTTTTTTTTTTTTTTATCAAAATGTTCTTGTGGTATTGTATGAATAACATAAGTCAACATAGATTTACACATACACTTTGTAGCCTACTAAAGGTAAATCCAAAATAGTGATGTCACTTTCTAAGCAGAGGGATGTTGTGCAGCAACCCTATGGAATATAGTCCACACACAACAAATGAGGTAATAATTAATATTTCAGAATAATTCAAACTCAGATATTGGCGTGTGATATCTGAGTTTTAATTATTTGACTACAAATCTCACCTCATCATTCCTCCCAGTGATTGCCCCCCCAAGCTGGCTTCTTAAAACTGACTAAATATTTAAAAAGAGCCAAAAGAGCCGTTCTTTTGAACGGCTCTTTGAAAGGAACGGATCGCCAAGCCATAAATCCCATCACTAATAAGGGTCAAGAGCCCAACTAAAGCATACACTGATCGCCATAACGGTGGCTTACAATTTGTGATTTTCTCCTTCAGTGATTCTGCTTGTTAACATCAGGTGTCTTCAGTAGTGCTCAAACATCACTAAATTAATCACTTAATTATCTGATTAACTTTAACACTCTTGATTGTTAATTTAACACTGGAGTTTGTGCTGTGTAGTAAATGCCGCTCCGGCTAAAAGCAGGTGAAGGTGATTTACTACTAATCAAGGAACCGGCTTTACTGACTAGATGCGCATAACAATATCGTGCGATTAATTGTGCAGCCCTAATTCAGATGCTTTCTTAAAAGTTGTTCTGATAAAAAAAAATCTTTCTTTTAGGCACTCACAGACATCAAGATTCAGTGTATGAATCCCAACAATGGTGACAAACAGAATATTCAATTAGGAAAAGGAAATTACTAAGACAATTCAGATAATAATTTATTCATACTGCAATGCATGATGGGAGCCATGAATGAGTTTTGATTGGTGGAGCCCATAATGCACTGCAACATGCATTATTATTGTCACCATTGTTGAGATTCACAGGCAGATTATTGATGTCAGTGTCAAACTCTTTTGCTCATAACAAATTTTAAGAAATATGTTGGATTATATTGAAAGTGCAAAATAACGTGTGCTATAGAATTATAGTGTTGCTGTAATCAACAAGGTAAACCTAACACTCTAAATGAGATTTGTGATTCTGGTCAAACAATGATTATGTCAAACCACAACCAACAGCACCTGATCACCTTTTCTCTTAGTTCATCTGGCAGTTATAACTCAGATACAACAGCCAAACTAAATCTAATGGTAATAGTTTATGGGTCAAGAGGCCAACTAAAGCAAACAATGATCACCATAATGGTGTCTTCGAAAATGAGATTTTCTCCTTCAGTGATTCTGCTTGTTAACATCGGGTGTCTTCAATGATGGTCAATCATCATTCACTTAATCACTTAATTAGCTCATTAACTTTAACACTCTTGAGTGTTAATTTAACACTCATATTTTAACACTTTAACACTCTTGAGTCTGGAGCCAAATAAACTCCCTGGAGAGTTAATTTAACACTGGAGTTTTTGCTGTGTAGAAACATACTAGAAACATGCTAGCAAACACTTAGCTAAGTGCTAAAGCATGCTATTACTGCAATTCAATAGGAATTTGCTGTAACTCAGGCATGGAATGTCAAATCTGCCCCAAACTTCACACATTTGATAAGAGTCATGCCCTGAACACATCTACATGAGAATATACAGTTATAGTAATTGCGCCACCTACTGGCAACAGGAAGTGACATGTTTAACACTGTGATGCAGTACTAGCAACATGTTATATATGCCATTGAGTTATAAACATGTTAGAAACATGTTAAAACATGCTAGCAATTTTTAGCTAAGGGCTAAAGCATGGTAATGTAATGAAACAGGAAGTTGTTGTTACTCAAGAAGGCAATGTCCAATCTGTCCCAAACTTCCCACGTTTGATTAGAGTCCTGCCCTGAACAAATCTACATGACTATTTTCAGTTAAAGTAATAGCGACACCTACTGGCAACAGTAAGTGACATGTTTTACACTGTGATGCAGTACTAGCAACATAGTAAATATGCCATTTAGTTTTAAACATGTTAGAAACATCTTAAAACATGCTAGCAATTCTTAGCTAAGTGCTAATGTATACTAATGCAATGAATCAGGAAGTTGTTTTTACTGAAGTCAATGTCCAATCTGCCCTAAACTTCACACGTTTGATAAGAGTCCTGCCCTGAACATATCTACATGACAATTTTAAGTTAAAGTAATAGCGCCACCTACTGTCAAAAGGAAGTGACATATTTTCAGAGGTGGGAAATCCAGGGCCCAATGAGTAGAAGTCCTGCCATATGTTTATTCCACCCATAAACTCAGTCAGCTGATTTCACTAATTAGTTCTCTCTCCAGTCTGAATTAGCAAATCCAGGTGATTGGAACAAAATACTGAGGAGGACTTTTACTTTCTGAACCTGGAATTTACACCTCTTGCCACATGACAGCCAAGAGCAAAGAAATAAACCCGAACTGGACATTATCGTAGCCAAAAGAGTAATTTCAGCCACAGCCTCAGATGAAATCTGAGAGAAAAGAAGACATTAAATCTGTGTAGATCTTAGCAGAGGAGGAATAAACAACTCCACAAACAGCATTAAGAGCTTCACTTATTACTAACCAGATTGACTTTATTTCTGTCAGACGTCTACAGAAGATTTATTGAGAATTAACAGAGGTTTAACTCTAATGCGTTTGAAGTCACCATATCAGTGATTAGTGTTTCCATTAGTTGGGCGGAGGAACGAGGTCAGGTGATGATGGTTTCCTGTTGATGGCTTTATAATAGTCATGAAACAACCTGATTCGCTGAGGTATTTTTGTCTACCAATTATGTTGTCACATTAATAATTTTTCACAACACAAACCCTGTGTTACTGCAGCATGAGATCCAGCAATATTTTAACAATAAGTTAGAAGACATTAACAAACATGAGCACGAAAAAATTAGTTTACAGTGACACACACAGACATCAACGATCAGCGTATGATTCTCAACAATGGTGACAATCAAAAGTACTTTGCTGCAATGCATGCTGGGTACCAACATAGTACAAAACTCCCAGCATGCATTGCAACATGAATAAAAAAGCTGAATTGTCCTATTATTTAGTTTGATTCTAAATATTTGCTTTTATTTTTTGCTGTTGTTTTTGTTGTGAATTAGTAGCTTTTCAGTGATGTTCTGAATTATTCTGTTTATCTAAATTGTGATTGTCACCATTGTTGAGATCCATACGCTGATTGGTGATATCTGTGTGTGTCTGCAAAGACCAACTTTTTATTTCAAGTTTGTTAAAAGATTTAAAACGATTGCTATCTCATGCTGCAGTAACACGTGGTTTGTGATGTGAATATATTTGTGGCACAACATAATTGTTAAATTGAAGTACCTCAGTGAATCAGTCTGTTTCATGATGATTATAAATCCATCAACAGCTAACCATGATCACGTGATCTCACTTCACTTTAGCTTTCTTTGCTGCTGCAAATGTGTTTGACTAACACACTGTCACAGCTGCCAAAATAGACAAAAGATTTAATAAGAGTTAAGAGCCCAACTAATGGAAACACTAATCACTGATATGGTGACTTCAAATGAAACGCAGAGTTAAACCTCTGTTAATTCTCAATAAAACTTTTGTAGACGTCTGACAGAAATAAAGTCAGTCTGGTTAGTAATGCTGTTTGTGGAGTTGTTTAATCCTCCTCTGCTCAGATCTTCACAGATTTAATGTCTTCTATTCTCTTGGATTTCATCTGAGGTTGTGGCTGAAATTACTTCATATTTAATATACACAGATTTTTTTGCTACGATAAGGTCCAGTTCGGGTTTATTTCTTTGCTCTTGGCTGTCATGTGGCATTGCTATGCAGAGGTGTAAAGTCCAGGTTCAGAAAGTAAAAGTCCTCTTCAGTATTTTGTTCCAATCACCTGGATTTGCTAATTCAGACAGGAGAGAGAACTAATTAGTGAAATCAGCTGACTGAGTTTATGGGTGGAATAAACAAATGGCAGGACTTCTACTCATTGGGCCCTGGATTTCCCACCTCTGCATATTTTACACTGCGATGCAGTAGTAACAACATATTAAATATGCCATTGTGTTCTAAACATGCTAGAAACATGCTAAAACATGCTAGCAACACTTATCTGAGTGATAACGCATGCTATTATCCCCATAATAAAGGACAGTTTTGTAACTGATCTTGACATACTCCTATATTTACCTACTTAAATGCACATTGCCCACCGTGCTCTGTCTTCCTAAAGCCACCGGGTGGAGGTGGCACGGGTGCGAGGGCCCTTTCAATGCTGCTTGCAGCTTTAATTGATGTCTGTGTTTCTAAATAAATTCTTTTGAAAGTGTTTTTATCAGATCATTGTTTATTAAATACTTTGGATTATAAGAAAAATACTGATAATCATATGCTGTAGAATCACAAAGCTGTTGTTAACAAGTTAAACCAAACTATCTCAATAAGTTTGATTTTTCAGATTACAACATGATTATTCCAAACCATAATCAACACTTTCAGATAGGGCTGGGCGATATATCGCACGATATTGTTATGCGCATCTCGTCAGTAAAGCCGGTTCCTTGATTAGTAGTAAATCGCCTTCACCTGCTTTCAGACGGAGTGGCATTTACTACACAGCACAAACTCCAGTGTTAAATTAACACTCAAGAGTGTTAAAGTTAATAAGATAATTAAGTGATTAATTTAGTAATGATTGAGCATTATTGAAGACACCTGAAGAATCACTGAAGGAGAAAATCTCAAATTGTAAGCCACCGTTATGGCGATCATTGGTTGCTTTAGTCAGGCTCTTGACCCTTATATTATTAACTTTAAATTTTGTTTGGCTGTTGTATCTGAGTTACAACTGCCAGATGAACAAAGAAAATCAGTGATGTGATGGTGTTGGTTATATTATGACAATCATCATTTGAACTTCATGATTTTGATTTATGTTGTTTGTCACAGCATAACTGTGATTCTGCATAAAAATCTTAATTACTTAAAATTAATCACTTAATTATCTCATTACCTTTAACACTATTGAGTGTTAATTTAACACTCATATCTGCATCATATCTTCCATCTGAAAGCAGGTGAAGGTGATTTACTACTAATCAAGGAACCGGCTTTACTGACGAGATGCGCATAACAATGTCATGTGATATATCGCCCTGCCCTATGTGGAACCTGTTTACTGTTTAAGTTAATTAAAGCCAACATATCATTTATTTGAGTGTTGAAGTAAAAATTAATTTTACTACATTAAGTTTATTATATTAACTGATCCAAATATTCATAATCAATTATAACCAGTTATTATTGATTATTAATATTTCATAGAGCTGATTTGCTGCACAGTGAAATAACTTTTTAATGCAGTTAGATACAAGAAAAGTCCTACTTTGAAATTTCTGTCAAATGAATGCAATCATAAACCCGGAATACACTGGCTAATAATTTCACATGAAAATGTTTTACAGTGCAGACATGAATGAACACTAACTATAAATTAACATTATCAAGATGAACAGATGTTAATTAAAAATGTTAATTGTTGTCATTTTAATGCCTATAAATGTATTAATTGATAATAACAATTTGAACCTAATTGTAAAATTGTATCATTAAACAATATTTACTTACATATTGAGACAAGGAAAAATATTAGCCAGTGCAGGTACATTGTCAATACAAATCCCGGGTGTTTGAGATACTTCTGCTGTTGGATGAGGAGTCACTCTTGAACAGTCATTTGGTCATATTTATACACTGTGACTTAGTAACACATTCTCAGTCTCAACCAGTGGCAGAGCAGGATATTTTCATAGGAGTGGCCAGACAGGGGCCAGTAAACCAGCCAGGGGTGGTACAGAAATATTCATTATTTCAACATACACTCAAAAAAATGATGTGTTGGCGATACTTAACTATTTTATGTAAACAGGTTCCACCAGTTTCACATAACTGGGTTTCGTTAAACAAATATAATTTGTTCATGTAACTTCAACATCATGGAAATCATTTTAAACGATCCAATTAAACTCTGAGCTGAGTGTTAAATGAACACTGAGGCAGTGTTAATTAAGTTAAGTTAATGAGATTATTAAGTGAATAATTGATTGATGATTGAGCATTATTGAAGACACCTGATGATAACAAGCAGAATCACTGAAGTAGAAAACCAGAATTTAAAGTCACCATTATGGAGATGAGTGTTTGTTTTAGTTGGCCTCTTGACCCCCACTAGAGGTGTGTGATACTGCTAGATTTGGTATCGATCCGATACCAAGTAAATACAGGGCCAGTATCGCCGATACCGATACCGATACTTTTTAATAATTAAGGTGGATGCGTCTTCAACCTAAATCTAAATTAATTTTCATGACTTTTAATTTGTTTTTGTGATTTGCATTTTGGATTATTAATCAGTTAAAATCATTACTACAAAAGCTTTTGTTCAGAAACAACTTTTGGTTACTTCTGTTCTATTTAAATAAACAAAGTTACAAAATGATTACTTCACAAATAAAATAAAAAATGTAAAAACAAATTCTCTTTTCAAGTAGCATGTTTCTCTTTAGTGCACTTCTTTTCAGGATTTTTTTCTTAAATAAACAAAGTCACAAAGTTTTACTTCACAACAAATATTATAAAAAATGTAAAACAAATTCTCCTTGCAAGATATAATGAGAATAAAATGACATTTCTCCTCTTTAGTGCACTTATTTTCAGTATTTTTTTCTTAAATAAACAAAGTCACAAAGTTTTAATTCACAACAAATATTATAAAAAATGTAAAACAAATTCTCCTTGTAATAAGATATAATGAGAATAAAATAACGTCATCTCTCCTCTCTCCGTTTCTGCAGCTCTGCATTTTCTGGTCTGTGATTTTTCATATGTTTGTACAAATTAGTTGTATTGCCACTGTATTTTAAAGACTTTCTACAAATGGTACAAGTCGCTGTTGTCTCATTTTCGGCCTGAAAATACAGCCATACAACACTCCTCTTTCTCTCTGCTGCCATTCTCCGTCTCTGACTGTGCTGCTGTAGACTAGTCTGACTGAAGACTGCTGGTGGTAGCGGTAGCGCGCTAGTGGTGAGTCACGTGACAGTACAACACAGAGGAGAGGGGGGAAGAGAACAGAGCACTCTTCGAGGAGGATTACAGAGAGCTTGCTAAGTTGCTCTGCTCTGTGACAGCAGCAGCATTTTGACAAACACGGCCAGGTAGCAAAAGGAGAGAAACTGAAACTTAAGTATCGATATTTTCACGTTGGTATCGATCAATACCGATACCAACGTTGGTATCGATATTATCGATATTAGTATCGATCTGCCCACCTCTAACCCCCACATCATGAACTTTGGATTTTGTCTGGCTGATGTACATGAGTTATAACAGCTAGATCAGGGATCCTCAACTCTGGTCCGCGAGATCTACTTTCCTGCAGAGTTTACCTCCTATCCTAATCAAACTCACCTGAACAGGCTAATCAAGATCTTCATGATTCCTACGACGTAACAGTTACACAGCAAATTCTCCAGTGTTAAATCAACACTGCTCAGAGTACATATTGTCCCAATCTAAAGAGTGTTAAAAGTGGTAGAGTTAATGAGATAATTAACTTATTAATTAAGGGATGATTCAGCATTAGTGATGAACACCTGCTGTTAACAAGCAAAATGACTAAATAAAAGAGAAACACAACTACAACTGACTTCAGACACCGTCTAAGATGAGCCTAAACTGAAGAGGAAAGAAGGCCTTAAATCTCTGAAGATCTCAGCAGAGGAGGATTAAACTACTCCACAAACAGCATTACCAGTTTCACTTATTAATAACCAGACTGACTTTATTTCTGTCACAAGTCTACAGAATTTATTGTATGTTCTAGTGATCAAAAAAAAAAATATGCCACCATTATGGTGGTCCGTGTTTGCTTTAGTTGGTCTTGTGACCCATTTATTTATTAAACTAAGCTTCTTTTAAGCATTTACAATAGTGTTTCATGATAAACACTTGGGCATTGCTGAAGAAAAAATTATAAAACCAACTCAGCTTTTCAGCTTGTGAGACTTATGAATAAACATCTGAAAGTGATCTTTGCAAATGTCAAAATTTCACAATTTTTTTGTTAGTTTTTTTGACTGTGGTTCAGATATAGCAAATCTGTAAAGAAAATAATTCACAGTTTTTTATTAAACAATTGTTAATGCTAAATATGAGCACTTAGACAACAACCGTTATCATACAATCCTCAACAGTTATACTGCTCTCCTTGTGTGTTTCCATACACTCAAAAAAATGATGTGTTGGCTTTACTTAACTTTGTTTTGTAAACATGCACCACCGGTTCCACATAACTATGTTTCGTTAAACAAACATAATATGTTCATGTAACTTCAACATCATAGAATTTGGTCATTTTAAGCGACCCAATTAAACTCTGAGTTAATGAGTTAATTAAGTGAATAATTAAGTGATGATTGAGCATTACTGAAGACACCTGATGTTAACAAGCAGAATCTCTGAAGGAGAAAACCAGAATTTTTAAGTCACCATTATGGAGATAAGTATTTGTTTTAGTTGGGCTCTTGACCATTAACTTATTAACTTTAGAATTTGTTTGGTTGCTGTACATGAGTTATATCAGCCGGATGAACAATAAACAAAGGTCATCGGATGGTGTTGGTTGTGTTTTGACGTAATCAGTATTTCACAATCATTTGACCTCAATCACAGAACTCATAATGAACCCAATTTCTGAGTTAAGTTTACCTTACTGTCATTGTAGAGCATACTATTTTTAGCCTTTTCAATGAAATTCAAAATGACCAAATCAAGATATAAAAAATAAATTTCTTAAAAAGTATCTTGAGTAGGCACACACAGACATCAGGAATCAACATATGAATCTCAGCAATGGTGACAAACAGATCATAAGCTCATTATTTATTCATGCAGCAATGCATGATGGGAGCCATGAATGAGTATTGATTGGTGGCACCCAGAATGCACTGCAACATGCTTTATAATTGTCACCATTGTTGAGATTCACAGGCTGATTCTTGATGTCTGTGTGTGCCTACTCAAAATTTTTTTTAGGAAGTTTCTTTTTTCTTTATTGATTTGATCATTTGAATTTCATTAAGTCTAAAAATAGTATGCTCTACAATGACAGTTCTGCTATTATCCGTAAGGTGAAGTTAACTCAGTAATTTGGTTTAATATAAGTTCAGTGACTCAGGTCAAATGATTGTGAAATAATGATTATGTTAAAACACAACCAACACCATCAGATGACTTTTGTTTTTTGTTCAAAAAAAAACTTTGAGCCTTGAGAAATCCATTTCTCTTGTAAGGTATATGGCAGTTTTTCAACAATGGGCCTGATGCCGCGAGCAGTGTCTAAGTAGGCTAAACCTGGTAGATAGGCGTCTTCCTTGGCTGAGAGCAGCTCCATTAAAAGATCCCTGAGCTCTTTAGTTTGAGGTTGTCTTTACCTGAAATCCTGGGAAAACTGTCTAACTTCTTAAACAGTGCACTTTCGATTACCTCAGGTGAGCTGCACTGTTATATTCATTATACATTATTACCCTTATTATTAACCAGTATGGCTTTATTTCTGTCATACATCGACAGAAGTTGTTATTGAGATGTTTAATTGAAAATGTTTGGTTTGAAGTTACCATTATAGAGATCAGTGTTTGCTTTAGTTGGTATGCTGATGCTGTAACATGAATTTTACTTTTGATGCTTGAGCTGTGTTTATGCAAATCACACTTGTGCACACACACAGTTTGTGAATGATTGAATTTGTCAAAATATCAAAATCATCATGATCATATTGCCTGTTCATTCATTAAAGAATTCATTCTCACTTATTCAGAGTTTAATCCCCAGTCAAAAGTGTCACATTATCACCACCGTAATAAATTGCAATGACTCGTTTTTTAACACATCATAAATAAACAAAAAAAAAATAGAGCTACACAGTCACGTAGAAACACAGAGATATCAAAATTTAGCACATTAATCTCAACAATGGTGGCAATATTTTTTTTTATTCATGCAGCAGTGCATGCTGGGAGTTTTATACTATCCTGGAACCCAGCATGCACTGCTGCATGAAACTTTTGATTGTTACCATTGTTGAGATTCATATTATAATTGTTGATGTCTGTGTGTGTCTGACTCAAGCAGGATACTTTTTAAATACAATATATGATTATAATATTCTTCAGAAGACCAGATTAACCAAAATGTTGCTTTCATGTTGTAGATTCACAGATTTATTTTATTCCCATAAATAAATGTACGCTTCATATTAAATACCCATATATTCAAAGTATATAAACAGATCTCAAAATCAGAAGAGTCCAGGATGATTGTGACATCACAAAAGCCATAAACACCAGATCAACTTCCTCTTGACTTTTTCTTGCTACAACAAATGTGCTTTTTAAACTCACTGTTACAGCAGTCAAAAAGAGATGAATGGTAGAAATCCAGGGACAAGAGACCAACTAAAGGAAATACTGATCTCCATTATGGTGACAACACACTTTATTAAATGTACTTTATTATCTGTTAATTCGCAACAAGAACTTTTGTACATGTATGACAGAAATATTTATAAACTGGTTTGTAAACTGGTTTCACACTCAGTGTTGCTGGAAGTCAGTTGTAGTTTTTGTGTTTCTCTTTTTCAGTTCTTGTTTCTCTGTCCTTCAGTGATTCTGCTTATCAGGTGTTCATCAGTGTCTCAATTCATTCACTTATTTTCAGTCAAGTGGACTATATTAGTGAACTAATGTAGGGAATAGTGAATGAGGGTATAGGGTGTGATTGCGAACACAGTCTCTGATTGTCGACTTTGAGAGCTGTAAATTCACAGTATATTCCTGTAGGCTAGTTTTGTTTTCTACGGTATATTACTGTTTTAATGGAAAATGGTATGATATTGTATTTTATACAGTATTTTACTGTAAAAAACCTGGTAAGGTCTAACAGTGTAGTGCAGTAAGCCACATTAAGCGTTTTTCACATTAAGCGTTTTAAAATGTCCCTAAATAAACATAGGCTATTTTTCATATTATTTCACTTAAATAAATAAAAAATAAAAAACAGTTAGATGCATGCAATGGCCAGTTAAAACATATAATAGATCATTAGACACAGCACAAGTGTCATTATTGCCGCTAGATGAACCTAAAAGAGTAGGGCAACTGAAAAGGCCATGACAAATCATGACAAGGCTGACATCACACACTACGTACCAATGCATTATCCCTCGTGAACAATTACAACGTCTGATGTTTGCATATGTCCAGACCAGTAAACTATTACGACATCCTTCATTAATAAACATGACATCTGATGTCTGTATACGTATATATGGATGAGACACATACGTACCAGTGCGTCACATATAGTCTCAAATACAGCAATCTTATTGGCTACTGTGCTTTTTGCGCGTTAGCGCGGACAAACAGTGCGTGTTGACGCGGTCAAATATCACGCGTTTCGTAAAAAGACTATTGTCCCTGTTCGCGCTGTTTTCTCTTGTTTGGTGGGTGTGTCAGAACTGCAGTCCAATCAATCAGCACCAGCAACATATACAGCACGCAATATTAAAGTGAACGCACAATGGATGTAATTTACAAATGTGTTCGATATGCAACAACTGAGGATATTAGAAGACATGTTTGTCGTAAGTTTTATTGTAAAAATATAGGATATCAACATAATGATGTAGTTGTTTATATTTTTAGTTTCATTGCAAGTGTATGACATTTGGTATAGAAATAAACAATGCATGTAAAGTGCTTTTCCTAAAAATGAGAAAGAAAATACAGGTTATTAATAAAACAGTATGAACAACAAATAAAGTCAGTTAGTGAGGCTAAATATGTTTCAGTCTTTATTAGGTAAGATGTGCTTCCATTTCAGTTTCCTCAAATCCCTTCACTCGATTGGGATGTTCTCTTACGAGAGGTTCTCTCGTATTGCGTAAGCTAGCTTACGCTACGGGAAAGATTCCTCTTTTCTGAGAAATTGAAGCCAAAAAATTATCCTATAATTTGTATCTATTGTCAACGCAGTTCAGCTGCAGCAGACCAAGAGCGGGCTAGCTAGCAGCTCATTGGTTCGCTCACAGAGAACTGCTTAAGCCTATGAGGAGACGCGAGTAAACTCTCGACCAATGAGAGTCTGACTTGCTCTCATTGCGTCAGAGCCTGCCGAAACGGGCGTGGTCAGAGAGAATAATACTGGCGCGAATAGGCTGTTACTCTGATTTTTCATTCCTTCAGCGAGGCTACCGCATCTGCTGATCCTGAGAGAAGCCGCCGTCGTTGAAAAGGCAACTCTAGCGAGCATCTGGGAGACTGAGGAAGCCGGCCGTCTTCGCCACCTTCAGCCGTCCTGCGAGCTAGCGCCATCCGACGGATTTGTATCCTTTTTACAAAATGCTTCCTATATATTGTTGTATCTAAAAGAGCGAGCGTCTTTTTCAAGATGTCTCGTAAAATTTCTTGCGGCTCTTGCCGCGCTCCCCTCGAGGCTGGGGACCGCCACCTCATCTGCGCTCTCTGCCTCGGATTGGAGCACGCCGAGCTCGCCCTCGCTGTAGGCGGCTGCGAGCTCTGCGAAACTATGCCATTGTTGACCCTGCGGGCTCGACTTCGGCCACTAAGATGCTTCCGTGCCGCCTCTGACTTCGCCGCGGAGGAAGAAACGCCGCTCTCAGAGGCCGCCGGATCCCCAGCCGGAAGCGTTCATTCCGCCGGAGCCTCTCGCCTCCCGCTCTCCATCTCCGCCGCTTCCGGACATACAGCTGCCGCCAAGTGGCCGCTCTGTTGCCTCCGATGACGCCGCGGACATCAAGGAGACATGTTCGCTTCTCGCTTCAGACGGTGAGGAATGGTCCGGTTCTCACGCCTCCTCGGCCCGAGAATCAACCGGGACCCGCGCTGGAATCGAGGAGGAATTAATGCTCCTCCTCTCACAGTCCGTTGAACGCCTCGGGCTCGATTGGTCTCCTCCCTCCGAGCAGACCATCAACCCCATGGACGGCAGCTACTTCCGCCAGCGCTCGACTCCCGCCGCTAAACGGGCTGCGCCCTTTTCTGCCTGAACAGCACGCAAAACTCACAAAGTCCTGGAACGCCCCGCTCTCTGCTAGAACTCGCTCTGACTCTTCCACCCCGCTTCGCGTTGTGGACGGAGCCGCAGAGAAGAGCTATCTCTCCATTTCCCCTGTAGAGGACCTGGTCGCTGCACATCGATGACGCCCCTCCGCGAGATGGCGCTCATCACCTGTGCTTCCCTCTAAAGCCTGCAGTGCTACTTCAAGCTTTCACGCCCGCGCATACTCAGCCGCCGGCCAAGCAGCTTCTACACTCCACCCCATGTCCGTCCTTTGGATACTACAGGGTGATTTACTTCGTGAATAGGACGAGAGCGGGAAAAAAATCCCCCTTCAGTCGCGGATTGAGGATTTGCCGCGAATTTTGTTCTGCCTCGTCGCGCTAGCTCCTCTGCAGGCCGCTCACGTGACCAGCCTCCTGCACGAGCCCCACCCTAGCGCCTAGCTCAACACAGTCAGACTTTTCAGCGACACCAGGGCGGCCGCCCCCGCTCTCGCTCTGACAGCCGCCACAGACCGCCGCCTCCCCGGGGGCCTCGGCAGAGGTTCGCGCTGAAAACTGATCACTCGAAGTCTGCCTAGCAGTTGAGAAAAAGACGGCGCTCTCCCGCCGCGGCCGGACCACCGTCAAAGTTTCGCCCTCTGTTAGTCCCCGCTCACGCGGCTACTACAGCAGTGTACCCCGCCATTACCAAGCCGGTCTCCCTTCCCGCTTGCATGAGCACAAACGCCGTGTTTACGCCGACCCAGAGAAATCTCAAAAAGAGCGTAAAAGCCTCTTGTGTAGAAAATGTGCCCACAACACTGTGTTCACTCATACACAATGACTCCTGTTCCCGTGTCTCACACAGAGTCCACTCTAACAAAGCGGTCCCAACCCGCTCGAGTTTCAGAGTACATGAGCGCGCCCACGGCCTCAGACCAATCTTAGACCTCAGATCTCTGAACAAAGTTCTCATGAAGAGACCGTTCAAAATGCTCACTAACAGAAAACCCCTCGCGCATGTGCGCCAGGGGGACTGGTTCATTTCACTAGATCTGAAAGATGCTTATTTTCAGATCCAGATAAATTCCCTTCACAGGCCATTCTTACGTTTCGCCTTCGAAGGCCAGGTTTATCAATACACTGTCTTACCGTTCAGCCTATCCTTAGCACCCCGTACGTTCACGAAGTGCATGGATACGGCGCTCGCCCCCCTGCGGAGTCAGGGGCTGCGAATACTGAACTATTTGGACGACTGGCTGATTTTGGCACAATCACAGAGAGAGCTACTGTCTCATCGTACAGTTCTCCTCGACCATCGGAAAGCTTTGGGCCTCTCTGTCAACTGGACAAAGAGCGCACTACAACCCAGTCAGACTATCTCCTTCTTGGGTATAGAGCTAGACTCTGTCACGATGACGGCTCGTCTGTCAACACAGCGCGCGCGCCGTGTTCAGCGTCTTGCCGCAGATGAACAGAGTCACACCTCGCGCTGGGTTACATCCCCTCAGCCTCCGCGGTGCTCCAGTTGGGGTTACTGCGCATGCGCCCGATTCAGCTCTGGTTGAAGAGCCGTGTGTCTCACCGGGCGTGGACCACGGGTCGCCAGCTGATAAAAAGTAACGCAAACCTGTATCACAGCTCTGCAGCCATGGTCTGTGGCAGAATGTTTTCAGCGGGGCGTTTCCATGGGGACCCTTTCTCGCCGAAAAGTCATCTCGACAGACGCTTCCAACATGGGTTGGGGTGCGGTCTGCGAGAGCTCCCCGGCCTTCGGCCCATGGTCAGTTCAGGAGAGCCTCCTACACATAAACTCTTTAGAGATGTTGGCGGTCGAGAACGTGCTCGCGCGCTTTCTCCCGCACATTCACGGCCACCACGTGCTGATCCGTTCGGACAACGTAGCCGTGGTCTCCTGTCTAAACCGTCAGGGCGGAGTCAGATCCAGGAATCTCTTCCAGCTGACAGAACGCATCTTAGTTTGGTCTCAGTGTCACCTGCTCTCGCTCAGAGCGACGCATGTGCCGGGCCATCTGAACGACGGCCCAGACAGTCTGTCCAGGAACCCCATTCCCCCCGGGGAATGGTCCTTGCACACTCTTACAGTCCAAAAACGGTGGCGAATATTCGGCAGAGCAGAGGTGGACCTCTTCGCCTCAGTGGATAACACCCACTGCCCAATATTTTTTTCGAAGAGCGAGGACGCGCTAGCCCAGACCTGGCCCAGCCGCCCGCTTTACGCCTTCCCTCCGGTCTCTCTGCTACCACGGGTGCTTCAGAGAATCAGAGAAACACGCCACTCGGTGCTCCTCATAGCCCCGCACTGGGAGGGTCAGACTTGGTTTCCGGAGCTCACTCAGCTGTCACAGACAGCCCCATGGCCCATTCCAGTCAGAGCAGATCTCCTCTCCCAAGCTCGCGGCACGATCTGGCATCCCCACCCAGAGCGCTGGGCGCTACACGCTTCCAACATGGGTTGGGGTGCGGTCTGCGAGAGCTCCCCGGCCTTCGGCCCATGGTCAGTTCAGGAGAGCCTCCTACACATAAACTCTTTAGAGATGTTGGCGGTCGAGAACGTGCTCGCGCGCTTTCTCCCGCACATTCACGGCCACCACGTGCTGATCCGTTCGGACAACGTAGCCGTGGTCTCCTGTCTAAACCGTCAGGGCGGAGTCAGATCCAGGAATCTCTTCCAGCTGACAGAACGCATCTTAGTTTGGTCTCAGTGTCACCTGCTCTCGCTCAGAGCGACGCATGTGCCGGGCCATCTGAACGACGGCCCAGACAGTCTGTCCAGGAACCCCATTCCCCCCGGGGAATGGTCCTTGCACACTCTTACAGTCCAAAAACGGTGGCGAATATTCGGCAGAGCAGAGGTGGACCTCTTCGCCTCAGTGGATAACACCCACTGCCCAATATTTTTTTCGAAGAGCGAGGACGCGCTAGCCCAGACCTGGCCCAGCCGCCCGCTTTACGCCTTCCCTCCGGTCTCTCTGCTACCACGGGTGCTTCAGAGAATCAGAGAAACACGCCACTCGGTGCTCCTCATAGCCCCGCACTGGGAGGGTCAGACTTGGTTTCCGGAGCTCACTCAGCTGTCACAGACAGCCCCATGGCCCATTCCAGTCAGAGCAGATCTCCTCTCCCAAGCTCGCGGCACGATCTGGCATCCCCACCCAGAGCGCTGGGCGCTACACGCGTGGGTGATCAACAACTACCCGTTGCTTTGCCAGAGGGAGTGTTAAACACGATCATGCAGGCTAGAGCGGCTTCTACAGGAAGGCTCTATGCGTCTAAATGGTCTGTGTTCTCAGAATGGTGCACCGACAAAAATGTGGACCCACGGTCATGCGAGGTTCCCTCCTTGCTAAATTTTCTCCAAGAGAGGTTAGACAAGGGCAGGTCCCCGTCCACTCTTGATGTATGAGGTGTATGTGGCAGCCGTCGCAGCGTTCGCTGAACACCGGCGTGGCCAGTCACTGAGCAAAGATGGTTTGGTCGTCCGCTTCCTCAGGGGAGCTAGAAGGATGAACCCCCCACGCCCCCTTCGGTGCCGATTTGGGTCCTTTCCATAGTTCTCGAAGCTATGAAAGCCCCCCCATTCGAACCGTTAAACACCGTGGATCTTAAGTACCTGTCGCTCAAAACCGTTTTTCTACTCGCGCTCGCGTCAGTAAAACGTGTGGGAGACCTGCACGCGCTGCCCACTAGCGCGTCCTGTCTCGAGTTTGGACCTAATGACTCCTTAGTCGTTCTCAAACCTAGACATGGTTATGTCCCAAATCGATCGGTACCCCGTTCAGGGCACAAGTTATCTCCCTATCGGCTCTGCCTGCATCCGATAGCGAATCTGACTCTAATCTCCTGTGTCCGGTCAGGACCCTGAGATTATACGTTACTCGCACTGCTCCGGTCAGACGATCCGAGCAGCTTTTTTGTTTCGTTCGGTGGGCGCACCAAAGGGTTGGCCGCCTCGAAACAGACTCTATCCAGATGGATAGTTGATGCCATTGCAGCCGCATACGCTTCAAAAGACCTGCCATGCCCTCTGGGCATCAGGGCTCATTCCACTAGAGGCTTGGCCTCATCGTGGGCATGGTCCAGCGGAATTTCCATTCATGACATTTGTGTGGCAGCGGGATGGGCTTCCCCCTCCACCTTTGTCAGATTTTACAATCTGGAAGTCCCTGCCTTGCAGGCTAAACTACTAGCAGTCTAGTATGTTACAGCTCTTCTGGTTGAGCTGCACTTTAGGGAGTTATTCACACAGACCGAGTTCGCTCTGTCCCTCTCTACCATGTGCTTACGTACTACACAATCACCAGCCCGCTCTGCTGGCCTTTTGTCTCATATACATATATTCATTCCCACTCATAGGGTTCCCCGGGGTTTCCCCTGGGACTCATAGTGGATGCTTAGCACGCACAGCGTTGAGCAGGAGTTCCCGTAGCTTAAGCTAGCTTACGCAATACGAGAGAACCTCTCGTAAGAGAATGAATCGGTTACCTAGCGTAACCTCGGTTCTCTCTAGATGAGGGAACGAGTATTGCGTTCCTCGCCGTGCTTGTGCTACTAGCGTTCTCGCTTCATTCCATGAAAAACCAGAGTAACAGCCTATTCGCGCCAGTATTATTCTCTCTGACCACGCCCGTTTCGGCGGGCTCTGACGCAATGAGAGCAAGTCAGACTCTCATTGGTCGAGAGTTTACTCGCGTCTCCTCATAGGCTTAAGCAGTTCTCTGTGAGCGAACCAATGAGCTGCTAGCTAGCCCGCTCTTGGTCTGCTGCAGCTGAACTGCGTTGACAATAGATACAAATTATAGGATAATTTTTTGGCTTCAATTTCTCAGAAAAGAGGAATCTTTCCCGTAGCGTACACTGTTAGACCTTACCAGGTTTTTTACAGTAAAATAATGTATAAAATACAATATCATACCATTTTCCATTAAAACAGTAATATACCGTAGAAAACAAAACTAGCCTACAGGAATATACTGTGAATTTACAGCTCTCAAAGTCGACACTCAGAGGCTGTGTTCACAATCACACCCTATACCCTCATTCACTATTCCCTACATTAATTCACTAATATAGTCCACTTGACTGAAAATAAGTGAGTGAATTGAGACACTGATGAACACCTGATAAGCAGAATCACTGAAGGACAGAGAAACAAGAACTGAAAAAGAGAAACACAAAAACTACAACTGACTTCCAGCAACACTGAGTGTGAAACCAGTTTACAAACCAGTTTATAATTATTTCTGTCATACATGTACAAAAGTTCTTGTTGAAAATGAACAGATTACAAAGTAAAAATAATAAAGTTTGTTGTCACCATAATGGAGATCAGTATTTGCTTTAGTTGGTCTCTTGTCCTGGACTTCTTACGTTTATCTCTCTCTGTCTGCTGTAACAGTGAGTTTAAAAAGCACATTTGTTGTAGCAAGAAAAAGACAAGAGGAAGTTGATTTGGTGTTTTTAGTTTTGTGATGATGTCACAATCATCCTGGACTCTTCTGTTTATGAGATCTGTATATATTCTTTGAATATATGGGTATTTAATATAAAACTCACATTAATTTATGGGAATAAAATAAATCTATGAATCTACAACATGAAATCAATATTTTGGTTAATCATGTCTTCTGAAGAATATTATAATCATATATTGTATTTAAACAATATCCTGCTTGACTCAGACACACACGGACATCAACAATTATAATATGAATCTCAACAATGGTAACAATCAAAAGTTTCATGCAGCAGTGCATGCTGGGTTCCAGGATAGTATAAAACTCCCAGCATGCACTGCTGCATGAATAAAAAAAATATATTGCCACCATTGTTGAGATTAATGTGCTAAATTTTGATATCTCTGTGTTTCCACGTGTCTGTGTAGCTCTGTTTTTTTTTTTTTTTTTTGGTTTATGTATGATGTATCAAAAAATGAGTCATTGCAATTTATTACGGTTTTGGTAATGTAACACTTTTGACTGAGGATTAAACTCTGAATGAGTGAGAATGAATTCTTTAGTGAATTAACAGGCAATATGATGATTTTGATATTTTGACAAATGCAATCATTCATAAACTGTGTGTGTGCACAAGTGTGATTTGCATAAACACAGCTCAAGCATCAAAAGAAAATTAATGTTACAGCATCAGCATACCAACTAAAGCAAACACTGATCTCTTTGATGGTAACTTCAAACCAAACATTTTCAATTAAACATCTCAATAACAACTTCTGTCGATGTATGACAGAAATAAAGCCATACTGGTTAATAATAAGTGTAATAATGTGTAATAGCTGGAAGTCAGTTGTAGGTCTTGTAGTTCTCTATTTTCTGTTCTTGTTGTTTCTCTTTCCTTCAGTGATTCTGCTTGTTAACAGCAGGTGTTCATCACTAATGCTCAACAATCACTTACATATTCCCTTAATTATCTCACTGCAACACTGTCAATGTTACTTTTTACTCTTTGTAGTGTGGATTTTCCTGTGGAGTTGAAAGGGTTAACAGTGAAAGATAAAAAGACACACCCACAAAATGTATTTTAACAGCAATAAACTGTAAGTTATAAAACAGGTTTATACTGGCAACACTGTTGCCAGTAGTTTACTGTAAAATCTTGTTTTTTGGGTCACCATTGTGCTGAAGAGTAGAGCCTGTGCTTCAGTCCAGGAGAAGATCTACAAACATTGATGATATGCTGCATGTTGCTTTATTTAAAAGGCAGTGACTGTGTAGTTGCTGGTCCAGTGGAAATCTCTTTATTTACAAAAGTTAATTTTTGTGGTTTCTAATTAAATAAGTTGGCAATGATACTTTGCTCCTGTTATTAATGCATTATACATTTTAGTTAATACTTTTAAATGACAGTTTAATGCAGTCGGTTTCTGCAAGTGAAATTAGTTAATTCGAGTTTTAGTGCATTTTTACAGTAAATAACTGGCAACAGTGTTGCCAGTATTTTACTGTAAAAAAACCTGGTAAGGTCTAACAGTGTAAGCTAGCTTACGCAATACTCGTTCCCTCATCTAGAGAGAACCGAGGTTACGTTAGGTAACCGATTCGTTCTCTTGTGTTCTGGGCGGCAAGTGCAGAACTGTAACATCGGACATATTTTGTAGTATTAAACACATATTTATACTGACTTCATCATGCTCCGAAAATTCTTCACAAAGAACACAAAAAGCCTTCTCAGCTGCCATAGATGGAACTCTTGCGTCATCACAACAGTGCGTTCAACGCGTCACCGTTTCTGTTTAAAAAACGTTCTGCAACGTTTTGTCGGCGCTGAACGCAGCCCTGATGTAAGCAGGTTCCAGCTAACCACGCTCTTGGTACGAGCTACCATGCCCTTGGCAGTGTAAAAACCATCTTGTTTCGTCAAAACCACTGTAGTGTGTCAGGAGTTGGAATTGAAAGTATTGAAAACGATCAGGATAGAGTATTTAACTGCCCTCAGTTCATCCCCTCTATCTCCGCTAGGCTCCGCCCACTTTTCCAGCATTTTCAAATATTGCCAGTGGGTGGAGTCAGGCTCTGACCAGGGGTTTAGTTACCCTTTAATATTTAAAAAAACGAAACTTGTAGTTTTATATTAGTCTAAATGATTCAGTTCTTTAAAGCAGGATAGATTCTGATTCTGTCAATGCTTTTTATCGTTCATCAGCTGGAAAAAAAATATTCTGAAAGTGATTCCACAATATTGTTCCTCTGTGCGTTAACTGTGTAGTTGTGCTATGGTTTCTTTTACATTTAGAAAGATTTTTACTGTATCTGTAAATTTTTACTGTAAACTTTTAGTTTTAGTTATCAACCATGGAGTGAAGGGGCAGAGATGGGAAGTATTTTAAGTACATGTATTTGAAATACATATTTAATTACTTTTGAGTGTTTTCTTATTTGTATTTACCCTAACAAAAAAAAAAATCAAATGTAATTTGTATTTAAATACTTTGAGAGACTATATTTTCTATTTCAAATACTTAAATTTAAATATAGGCCTATGTCATTTTATTTTCGTATACAATAACTTTAATCACCAGGCTTAATAGGACTGCCAAATAGCCTATCACAATTTTTGAGCAAGATGCAAGAAAATCACGTGCAGTGGCGGAGACAGGTTGTTTTCATAGGGGTGGCCAGGCAGGGACCAGCAAACAGTCTGGGGATGTGTCTTATCCACTGCTCCATCACCCCCTATTAACATCAGGTGTCACCACTACTGGCCAATCATCACTTAATTATCTCATTAACTTCAACACTGCTTCAGTGTTCATATTAACACCCTGTGGTTAAAATGATTGCTTTAATTTTTTTGTATTGTCAAAATACAAATTACTTTAATTAAATACTTAAATAATTAAATACATATTTCACAGCAGTATTTTGTTTTTTATTTAAATACATTTGATGAGTAAGCTTTCACACTGGCAGTTTAGTTCGGAACGGGGCACGGTTCGCATGAAAAATCGCTAATGTGAATGCTGTCATGGGACCCGGGTGTGCACTGGGGTACCGAACCCGAGACTACCTGGAGGAGGTGATCTGAGTTCGGTTGCTCCCGAACCGTGCCGCGGTTCGCATGAATGTGAAAGCACCACGGACTCAGGTGCGCACTTGTTCAGGAAGTAAGGTAACCTGCGCATGCGTTTTAGCTTATTGTGATGTATTCAGTTAAATAAAACACTTGTAAGGGATGATAGTGTTGATGATTTACCTTGGATACGAGCGAGAGTGAGCCTGCAGTGTATTCGTGCATTGCGTGTGGAATCAGGGCAACACATTTGGAAATTGAGGAAATCCTCAAAAGAGTCCGTTTGCAAGCAGCAGAAGTCCACCTTATGTGACACACGCACAGTACCTGCATTCTTCACTCAACTCCGCATAATGGCAGCGAATTAATAAAAAACACAATTTTGACCCACGTTCTGTTTTCTATCACGCGCCGTGCACGTTTGAGATGACGTAAGATGCACGCAAACGCACCAGGGTTCGATAGAATCAAGTTGTGTGTGAAACCAGACCAACGCTGCGGGGGCGCCGGGAACAAACGCGCTCGGGCTCGGCAGCAGCAAACGAGCCCAGTGTAAAAGCCCCCTAAGTGTTTGTAATTAAATACTTTTTGATGTATTTGTGAAGGGGAGTTTACTTTTATTTCTGCATGTGTGTGTGTGTGTTTGTTTGTTAGACCTGCCGCAGTGTGATCCAGGGCATGTTCACCTCAAAGGCGCCAATGGTGGTGGGAGGGTTTCTAGGAATGGCAGGGATCATGGTGAGTCCATCTGAATCTGGAAGCGTGTTCAGTGTTGCACACATGCTGATTGTCTGTCTTTGTGTGTTTGTCTTTATGTGTTCCCCCTCTTCCCAGATGGTGGCGCTGGTGTGCAGTGTTGTTCTCAACAGACACATTTCACAGTCTCACGCATCAGATACACTCAGTTCGGAAGAGGGAACTATGTTAAAGGAGATTTGGGATTGGAGTAAAGGACTTATGTAACCCTCTGATGCTCTTCGGTAATTTTTGACCAAAAAATTCTACATTTGTTTTTTTCTTCTTCTTAATATGAATGGTACTAAACTTGGTACAAGTTTTGGCACTTCCTATGTGAATACAACAAAAATCATGGACATTATTCGAACAGGTTAAATGGTCCTAAAAAAATAGTCACACTTGTGCTCCTCGCAGTCAAAAATGAGCGCATTGGAAATTAATGAGAGGCTCATTTCATCTAGTGGAAGCGCTTGGTACTGTAGCCAAAAAAACTCTGACTGAAAGCTTATTTTAGATATCAGGCTCAAATTTTGAAATTGTTTTGATTTATGGCTTTGATTTTATCACAGTTTTAGAGTAAAACATGTTTTGGAAAATGTCATATAAAACATTTTCAAAACAATAAACGTAAAATTCTGTAACTTTTTTTAAGTCTCCTCTTTAAAATGTTTTCACTTCAGCAATAATCTGTCGAGTGTCATTTTTGAAAAGAGATCAAACTTCAGTCTATGCTCTAAAGCATTCAAGATTTACGACAGTTTAAGCTGGAAATTTTTATTTGAATAAATTGATTATAAATACAGCGTAAATAAAAAATAAATTAAAAATCCCCTAAAAATACAAAATATTAAATAAAAAACATTATCATACTGAAATATAGTACATTAATTTAATTAAAAAAAAAAAAAAATGACTGACACGCGAGGAGTACCAGAGAAGTACCTCTCTTCTCATATCTTCAAAGGAAAATTCTGTAGTACCTCAGAAAAAAATTACCAAAGATAAAAAACTTGTCTGCAACTGCAGGGTTCCAGGAACCCACGGTGTCTAAACTGAACACTTGTTGTATGCTGTATTTCCGTTATGTCAATGCTGTGCCTAGGGGAAAACCGTGTTTAAATTGTGAAACTTCTGACTGTTTGAGGCCAAACCCTTGTGGTGAAGACTTCTCATATTTTTTATGTTGATTTTTTTTATTCTGTACTTTGTTATTAAAATTAAACCATTGAATGTGGTGATTCGTAAACCTCTCTAAAACAAGTCTCAGAGTCATTTTTCTTCATACCTCTTATAATATTATTAATAATAATAATAATTCATTACATTTATATAGCGCTTTTCTCGGCACTCAAAGCGCTTTACACAGAAGGGGGAATCTCCTCAACCACCACCAATGTGCAGCATCCACCTGGATGATGCGACGGCAGCCATATTGCGCCAGAACGCCCACCACACACCAGCTTACTGGTGGAGAGGAGAGAGTGATGAAGCCAATCAGTATATGGGGATGATTAGGAGGCCATGATGGACAGAGGCCACTGGGCAAATTTGGCCAGGATGCTGGGGTTACATCCCTACTCTTTCGAATGACATGCTGGGATTTTTTGTGACCACAGAGAGTCAGGACCTCGGTTTAACGTCTCATCGGAAGGACGGTGCTCTTTGTAGTGTCCCCATCACTATACTGATGCGTTAAGACCCACAAAGACCACAGAGTGAGCGCCCCCTGCTGGCCTCACTAACACCTCTTCCAGCAGCAACCTGGTTTTCTCAGAAGGTCTCCCATCCAGGTACTAACCAGGCTCAGCCCTGCAGTGGGCAACCAGTCTTGGGCTACAGGGTGATATGGCTTATCTGAACCCAGCAAGCAATAGCCGTCATTTCAACGTCTCGGTTAAATATAGACCCGATATAGTCCGGCTATGTGTAGCCCTATTCTAGCCAAAATAACATTAAATCTGGTTAAATGTAATTTTTTCCAAAATAACTTGAAAAATGTATGATATTCCATCATGTAAGCAAAGTCAACTGTAATTACAAGGTGTTTGGTTTCATTTCTTTGACATGTTCTATATCGAGGCTGTGCGTAGACACGATCTAGCTCGTATATCAGCCGGCTATTTGTAGCCCACTTATAGTCGAAACTGATTCATTGTAGTTTTAATTAATTGTTGGACAGGCAACGCACGAGATGGTTGATATCCCATCATGTTCGCATTGGTAATAATATCTACAAGGTGCCAGTGTAATTTCATGACATGGTCGATCTGTAGTCACGATTTAGCTCTGAATTGGACGGGCTATGTGAGTCTGCTTTTAGCCCACCGGCGAGATCGAGGCGATCAGTGGTCTATGTTTAACGGCTTTATAGCCCTGATTTAGAGTAGACCAGCAATTAGTATAGCCAAAATAATCTTAAAACTAACATGTTTTTCGCCCACACAGCTTCATGTTTGCTGCCACACATTCATAAAAAAATCTACGATATTATTTGACGTTCTTTATTTTAAATTAAATAAAAATGCAATTACATTTCTCAACCGCTAGATGGCAGCGCGACTTGATAGTCGCGATCGCGCGACAAACACATTTCCACCATTTTGAAACATTGTAAACGAGTCAGAGCATTGCATTCAGTTGTCGGTCGAAGAGAACAAGCAAAATACATTCCTACTTTTGTCTTGTAACTGTAAGTATCTGTGTTTTCGTTTTGACATGTGCTGATTTTTAGCTAAATTATTTGTTGTTGCAATCGTGACATTTTAGTGGGTAACAGACAGTGTATTATGGTACATGCACGTGTACTGTATGTTTCCATGTGCCCTTAAACTCAAATTATCTGAATCCAAACCTATTATAAACTGTAATTAAAGCTGCAAGCAGCGATGGGCGGGCCCTCGCACATGTAGCGCGTCTGGGAGTGATGCGGCCCCATATTCTGTTGCATATTCTGGAGCTCTGCCAGTGCGGCTGTGAATTTGTTACGCTTTTCAGACACTGCATGAAGGTGTTATACGTCACTTCCTGTTTGCCAGCAGGTGGCGCTATGACTGGGGGTGAATGTCGGCATGTACATGTGTTCAGGGCGGGACTCTTGTCAAGCGTGCAAAATTTAACGGAGATCTGAGCATGTACAGCAAAGTTACTTCAACTTCCTGTTTCATGGCAAATCATCGATGCCACGGACACGCCCATTGACGAAAACTCGCAGATAGCACAACTTTTCATCGTCAATGCCTTTAGAAGGCACAGCAGAAATTTCAAGTCGATCGGACTAAATCCCTAGGAGGAGTTCGTTAAAGTACGGAGTGTGTAAATCGTCCCAAAATGGCCACCAAATTCAAAATGGCGTACTTCCTGTTGGGTTTAGGGCATTGCTCCAAGAGGCTTTTTTGTGCGTCTGGACATGGTTGATGTGCCACAGAAATTTTGTACATGTAGGTCAAACGTGCGGCGGGGGCTGCTTCGTTAAAGGTCACTTCCTGTTGCCAGCAGGTGGCGCTATGACTGGGGGTGAATGTCGGCATGTACATGTGTTCAGGGCGGGACTCTTGTCAAGCGTGCAAAATTTGGTGCAGATCTGAGCATGTACAGCAAAGTTACTCCAACTTCCTGTTTCATGGCGAATCATCGATGCCACGGACACGCCCATTGACGAAAACGCGCAAAGAGCACAACTTTTCATCATCAATGCCTTTAGAAGGCACAGCAGAAATTTCAAGTTGATCCGACTAAATCCCTAGGAGGAGTTCGTCAAAGTACGGAGTGTGTAAATCATCCCAAAATGGCCACCAAATTCAAAATGGCGGACTTCCTGTTGGGTTTAGGGCATCGCTCCAAGAGGCTTTTTTGTGCGTCTGGACATGGTTGATGTGCCACAGAAATTTCGTACATGTAGGTCAAACGTGCGGCGGGGGCTGCTTCGTTAAAGGTCACTTCCTGTTGCCAGCAGGTGGCGCTATGACTGGGGGTGAATGTCGGCATGTACATGTGTTCAGGGCGGGACTCTTGTCAAGCGTGCAAAATTTGGTGCAGATCTGAGCATGTACAGCAAAGTTACTCCAACTTCCTGTTTCATGGCGAATCATCGATGCCACGGACACGCCCATTGACGAAAACGCGCAGAGAGCACAACTTTTCATCATCAATGCCTTTAGAAGGCACAGCAGAAATTTCAAGTTGATCCGACTAAATCCCTAGGAGGAGTTCGTCAAAGTACGGAGTGTGTAAATCATCCCAAAATGGCCACCAAATTCAAAATGGCGGACTTCCTGTTGGGTTTAGGGCATCGCTCCAAGAGGCTTTTTTGTGCGTCTGGACATGATTGATGTGCCACAGAAATTTCGTACATGTAGGTCAAACGTGCGGCGGGGCTGCTTCGTTAAAGGTCACTTCCTGTTGCCAGCAGGTGGCGCTATGACTGGGGGTGAATGTCGGCATGTACATGTGTTCAGGGCGGGACTCTTGTCAAGCGTGCAAAATTTGGTGCAGATCTGAGCATGTACAGCAAAGTTACTCCAACTTCCTGTTTCATGGCGAATCATCGATGCCACGGACACGCCCATTGACGAAAACGCACAGAGAGCACAACTTTTCATCGTCAATGCCTTTAGAAGGCACAGCAGAAATTTCAAGTCGATCGGACTAAATCCCTAGGAGGAGTTCGTCAAAGTACGGAGTGTGTAAATCATCCCAAAATGGCCACCAAATTCAAAATGGCGGACTTCCTGTTGGGTTTAGGGCATCGCTCCAAGAGGCTTTTTTGTGCGTCTGGACATGGTTGATGTGCCACAGAAATTTCGTACATGTAGGTCAAACGTGCGGCGGGGGCTGCTTCGTTAAAGGTCACTTCCTGTTGCCAGCAGGTGGCGCTATGATTGGGGGTGAATGTCGGCATGTACATGTGTTCAGGGCGGGACTCTTGTCAAGCGTGCAAAATTTGGTGCAGATCTGAGCATGTACAGCAAAGTTACTCCAACTTCCTGTTTCATGGCGAATCATCGATGCCACGGACACGCCCATTGACGAAAACGCGCAGAGAGCACAACTTTTCATCGTCAATGCCTTTAGAAGGCACAGCAGAAATTTCAAGTCGATCCGACTAAATCCCTAGGAGGAGTTCGTCAAAGTACGGAGTGTGTAAATCGTCCCAAAATGGCCGCCAAATTTAAAATGGCGGACTTCATGTCGAGTTTAGGGTATGGGTTCTTGAGGCTTTTTTGTGCGTCTTGATATGATACACGTCCCCACCAAATTTCGTGCATGTAGGTCGAACATGGACGAGGGGCTAATTTTTTCTAATTTTCTAGGTGGCGCTAGCGAGCCATTTTGCCACGCCCATCCGCGAAACCCACAAAATACAAAATTTTTCACCAGTCCTGACATGTGTGCAAAATTTGGTGACTTTTCGAGCATGTTGCGGCCTCGAAAATGGGGCTTACTTTGCAGAAAAAAGAAAAAAAATATATATATATAATTAAAGCTGCAAGCAGCGATGGGCGGGCCCTCGCACATGTAGCGCGTCGGGGAGTGATGCGGCCGCATATTCTGTTGCATATTCTGGAGCTCTGCCAGTGCGGCTGTGAATTTGCTACGCTTTTCAGACACTGCATGAAGGTGTTATACGTCACTTCCTGTTGCCAGCAGGTGGCGCTATGACTGTGGGTGAATGTGGGCATGTACATGAGTTCATGGCGGGACTCTTATCCTACATGTAAAGTTTGGTGCAGCTGTGAGCATGTACACTGAAGTTACAACCACTTCCTGTGTGATGGCGATGAGTTGATCTTTGATGCCATGCCACGGACACACCGATTGACGAAAACTCGCAGATAGCACAACTTTTCATCGTCAATGCCTTTAGAAGGCACAGCAGAAATTTCAAGTCGATCGGACTAAATCCCTAGGAGGAGTTCGTTAAAGTACGGAGTGTGTAAATCAGCCAAAATTTGGCGAAAAATTCAAAATGGCCGACTTCCTGTTGGGTTTAGGGCATCACTCCAAGAGGCTTTTTTGTGTGTCTGGACATGGTTGATGTGCCACAGAAATTTCGTACATGTAGGTCAAACGTGCGGTGGGGGCTGCTTCGTTAAAGGTCACTTCCTGTTGCCAGCAGGTGGCGCTATGACTGGGGGTGAATGTCGGCATGTACATGTGTTCAGGGCGGGACTCTTGTCAAGCGTGCAAAATTTGGTGCAGATCTGAGCATGTACAGCAAAGTTACTCCAACTTCCTGTTTCACGGCGAATCATCGATGCCACGGACACGCCCATTGACGAAAACGCGCAGATAGCACAATTTTTCATCGTCAATGCCTTTAGAAGGCACAGCAGAAATTTGAAGTCGATCCGACTAAATCCCTAGGAGGAGTTCGTCAAAGTACGGAGTGTGTAAATCGTCCCAAAATGGCCGCCAAATTCAAAATGGCGGACTTCCTGTCGAGTTTAGGGTATGGGTTCTTGAGGCTTTTCTGTGCGTCTTGATATGATACACTTCCCCACCAAATTTTGTGCATGTAGGTCGAACATGGACGAGGGGCTAATTTTTTCTAATTTTCTAGGTGGCGCTAGCGAGCCATTTTGCCACGCCCATCCGCGAAACCCACAAAATACAACATTTTTCACCAGTCCTGACATGTGTGCAAAATTTGGTGACTTTTCGAGCATGTTGCGGCCTCGAAAATGGGGCTTACTTTGCAGAAAAAAAAAAAAAAAAATTAAAGCTGCAAGCAGCGATGGGCGGGCCCTCGCACATGTAGCGCATCGGGGAGTGATGCGGCCGCATATTCTGTTGCATATTCTGGAGCTCTGCCAGTGCGGCTGTAAATTTGCTACGCTTTTCAGACACTGCATGAAGGTGTTATACGTCACTTCCTGTTGCCAGCAGGTGGCGCTATGACTGTGGGTGAATGTGGGCATGTACATGAGTTCAGGGCGGGACTCTTATCCTACATGTAAAGTTTGGTGCAGCTGTGAGCATGTACACTGAAGTTACAACCACTTCCTGTGTCATGGCGATGAGTTGATCTTTGATGCCATGCCACGGACACACCGATTGACGAAAATTCGCAGATAGCACAACTTTTCATCGTCAATGCCTTTAGAAGGCACAGCAGAAATTTCAAGTCGATCGGACTAAATCCCTAGGAGGAGTTCGTTAAAGTACGGAGTGTATAAATCAGGCAAAATTTTATGAAAAATTCAAAATGGCCGACTTCTTGTTGGGTTTAGGGCATCGCTCCAAGAGGCTTTTTTGTGCGTCTGGACATGGTTGATGTGCCTCAGAAATTTCGTACATGTAGGTCAAACGTGCGGCGGGGGCTGCTTCGTTAAAGGTCACTTCCTGTTGCCAGCAGGTGGCGCTATGACTGGGGGTGAATGTCGGCATGTACATGTGTTCAGGGCGGGACTCTTGTCAAGCGTGCAAAATTTGGTGCAGATCTGAGCATGTACAGCAAAGTTACTCCAACTTCCTGTTTCATGGCGAATCATCGATGCCACGGACACGCCCATTGACGAAAACGCGCAGAGAGCACAACTTTTCATCTTCAATGCCTTTAGAAGGCACAGCAGAAATTTGAAGTCGATCCGACTAAATCCCTAGGAGGAGTTCGTTAAAGTACGGAGTGTGTAAATCGTCCCAAAATGGCCGCCAAATTCAAAATGGCGGACTTCCTGTCGAGTTTAGGGTATGGGTTCTTGAGTCTTTTTTGTGCGTCTTGATATGATACACGTCCCCACCAAATTTCGTGCATGTAGGTCGAACATGGACGAGGGGCTAATTTTTTCTAATTTTCTAGGTGGCGCTAGCGAGCCATTTTGCCACGCCCCTCCGCGAAACCCACAAAATACAAAATTTTTCACCAGTCCTGACATGTGTGCAAAATTTGGTGGCTTTTCGAGCATGTTGCGGCCTCGAAAATGGGGCTTACTTTGCAGAAAAAAGAAAAAAATAAGAAAAAAAAAAAAGAAAAAAAAAGAAAAAATAATCCTAACAGTTTCAAGAGGGTCCTCGCACGGGTGCTCGGGCCCTAAAAATAATCCTAACAGTTTCAAGAGGGACCTCGCATCTTAGTGCTCGGGCCCTAATTAAAGCTGCAAGCAGCGATGGGCGGGCCCTCGCACATGTAGCGCGTCGGGGAGTGATGCGGCCGCATATTCTGTTGCATATTCTGGAGCTCTGCCAGTGCGGCTGTGAATTTGCTACGCTTTTCAGACACTGCATGAAGGTGTTATACGTCACTTCCTGTTGCCAGCAGGTGGCGCTATGACTGTGGGTGAATGTGGGCATGTACATGAGTTCAGGGCGGGACTCTTATCCTACATGTAAGGTTTGGTGCAGCTGTGAGCATGTACACTGAAGTTACTACCACTTCCTGTGTCATGGCGATGAGTTGATCTTTGATGCCATGCCACGGCCATGCCACCTGAAATCCACCGTGAAAGAGCCTTTTGAGTGACTTACAAATCTGACGACGGCAACGTGAACTTTTTCCTCCAGTGAATTTTATATAGTGCATGTGCAGGGAAACTCATTTTCCTCGATTTACTGAAGCTTATCAACATGCTAAAACATTGAGCATCTGGCTCGCTCATAGGTTGTGCTGGGGCAACTGCACATCCAATGGTGCGTCGCGGGCGCCTCTGACGTACGACCAATCATACAATCAACAAACAGAATGAACAAAATGACTCGAAAAAAGATTCGTTCATTATGACGAACGAGTTAGAACAGGAGAGTGACGACCAAGCATCACGGAACAGAGCAAGGTATAAACTTACTTTTTTATTTATTTATTTTATAAATCGACCGATCGTTTCTCAAGATAAGACCCTTATGCATCATCTGGTGTCGTTTAAAATCATTTGAAGCTGCACTGAAACTGTCATTTGGACCTTGAACCCTTTGGCACCCAGTGTATTAGATTACATGGAAAAAAATCCTAGAATGTTTTCATCAAAAACCTTAATTTCTTTTCGACTGAAGAAAGAAAGACATGGACATCTTGGATGACATGGGGGTGAGTAAATTATCAGCAAAAGTTTTTACAAAAGTGAACTAATCCTTTAATATTGAACTATGTACATAGGGTTAGGATTTGCTTTGGTTTAGGGTTAGTTGTGTGTAATTATACAGTACATCATGTATAATTATTACTAGTACTACAGTAACTACATGTAAATGTAGTAATGTGCACTGTTAGACCTTACCAGGTTTTTTTACAGTAAACTACTGGCAACAGTGTTGCCAGTATAAACCTGTTTTATAACTTACAGTTTATTGCTGTTAAAATATATCTTGTGGGTGTGTCTTTTTATCTTTCACTGTTAACCCTTTCAACTCTGCAGGAAAATCCACACTACAAAGAGTAAAAAGTAACATTGACAGTGTTGCAGTGAGATAATTAAGGGAATATGTAAGTGATTGTTGAGCATTAGTGATGAACACCTGCTGTTAACAAGCAGAATCACTGAAGGAAAGAGAAACAACAAGAACAGAAAATAGAGAAACACAAGACCTACAACTGACTTCCAGCCATTATACATTATTACCCTTATTATTAACCAGTATGGCTTTATTTCTGTCATACATCGACAGAAGTTGTTATTGAGATGTTTAATTGAAAATGTTTACCATTATAGAGATCAGTGTTTGCTTTAGTTGGTATGCTGATGCTGTAACATGAATTTTACTTATGATGCTTGAGCTGTGTTTATGCAAATCACACTTGTGCACACACACAGTTTATGAATGATTGAATTTGTCAAAATATCAAAATCATCATGATCATATTGCCTGTTCATTCACTAAAGAAGTCATTCTCACTCATTCAGAGTTTAATCCCCAGTCAAAAGTGTCACATTATCACCACCGTAATAAATTGCAATGACTCGTTTTTTAACACATCATAAATAAACCAAAAAAAACAGAGCTACACAGTCACGTAGAAACACAGAGATATCAAAATTTAGCACATTAATCTCAACAATGGTGGCAATATTTTTTTTTTATTCATGCAGCAGTGCATGCTGGGATTTTTATACTATCCTGGAACCCAGCATGCACTGCTGCATGAAACTTTTGATTGTTACCATTGTTGAGATTCATATTATAATTGTTGATGTCTGTGTGTGTCTGGGTTAAGCAGGATATTTTTTAAATACAATATATGATTATAATATTCTTCAGAAGACAAGATTAACCAAAATGTTGCTTTCATGTTGTAGATACACAGATTTATTTTATTCCCATAAATTAATGTCCGTTTCATATTAAATAACCATATATTCAAAGAATTTATACAGATCTCAAAATCAGAAGAGTCCAGGATGATTGTGACACCACAAAAGCCAAAAACACCAGATCAACTTCCTCTTGACTTTTTCTTGCTACAATAAATGTGCTTTTTAAACTCACTGTTACAGCAGTCAAAGAGAGATGAATGGTAGAAATCCAGGGACAAGAGACCAACTAAAGCAAATACTGATCTCCATTATGGTGACAACAAACTTTATTAAATTTACTTTATTATCTGTTAATTCGCAACAAGAACTTTTGTACATGTATGACAGAAATAATTATAAACTGGTTTGTAAACTGGTTTCACACTCAGTGTTACTGGAAGTCAGTTGTAGTTTTTGTGTTTCTCTTTTTTAGTTCTTGTTTCTCTGTCCTTCAGTGATTCTGCTTATCAGGTGTTCATCAGTGTCTCAATTCATTCACTTATTTTCAGTCAAGTGGACTATATTAGAGAACTAATGTAGGGAATAGTGAATGAGGGTATAGGGTGTGATTGCGAACACAGTCTCTGAGTGTCGACTTTGAGAGCTGTAAATTCACAGTATATTCCTGTAGGCTAGTTTTGTTTTCTACGGTATATTACTGTTTTAATGGAAAATGGTATGATATTGTATTTTATACAGTATTTTACTGTAAAAAACCTGGTAAGGTCTAACAGTGTGTAACAAGGGCACTGTAAAATAAAGTGTTATGAAATATTCTTACATTAGGCCTTATTAAATGAGTTATAGATGTCTGGGTGAGTGAAACACACTATATTTATTTCACCACATGTTTTACTCCATATGCTTTATTCTGAATAAAGTGATTTGAACAGGCATGGAGATCAGCGTCTACGTTCCCTCGAGGTTCCTCGACCCCAGAATAGTTTCCCTATGAAAACAAAAGACAAGTCAGCATATTAAAAAGTCCACAATAACATCAATCATTACATAAGTATGGAATCCTGTTTCCGCCATGAGAAAAAATATAATTCTGTAAGTCATAATAAGTCATAACTATAGAGATGTAAAGTCATTATTATGAGAAAGTTTCTCATTTTCTCAAGTTATTTTTTTACGCAACTGTGGCAGAAACGGGCTTCCATACATAAGCACTGTTGCCTGAATGAACACAAACCTGAACGCTTTAGCTTGTTCCTGGAACAATCTCAGCTTCTCAATCTCTTCTGATAGTTTCCTCAGATCGTCCCCCTCAAATGTTGGAAGCACTGGATCCTTTGATTGTGGAAATACAAGAATCAACACATTTCATAACAAAGATCGAACTGCAGAAATGCGTTTGAACGTGTTGAACAGCACAAAAAAGAATCGTGATATAACAGAAGTGTTGAGCACATATACTCACTGCGTCTGACAGCAGTTTCCCGATCAGATCCTGATCCGTGTTTTCAGGAGCCTGATGGAATCGGCCTCCGGTTTTATGGGCCAGACACTTCAGAAACTCACTGCCAGATCTGTTCACAAAAGAGAGAATATAGGGCACTATTTGTCACTTTGAGTGATTTATTGCCCTTTGATTGACCACGCCCCTTTTTCCCACGCTTAGCCCCGCCCCTTTTCCCACGCTTAGCTCCGCCCCCTTTTCCCACGCTTAGTCCCGCCCCCTCCCACCCACTTCCGGAGAGGTCATGTGACCGTGGGAATTCCCACGGTACGGAACCCCTCCCATCCGAACCGGTTCCGGAACCCCTCCCATCTGACCACATTTGAAGATGTACTTTTTTTTTTTTTTTCACAATTACATAGTGCTTAAAGATGTATAAAAGATTGTATAAAGTTTAAAATACATATGTCTTTAGCGTTCATACACTTGTAAAATGTTAAAACATTAATGAAAAAGTTTAAATTGTGTTTTCTTAACGTTATCGAAATTTTCTAGCATTAAAACATCTAAAACAGTGTGTAATGCAATTTTATATCAAACAATAGATCTATTTTCTATCATACGTTTTCTAAAATTAAAACATCAAACAATATTAAAGCATATTAAAGCTTTATGTTAAAAATCACAGTATCAAAAACACATGCATATTAAAAAACTGACTTACGTTTTTTACATCCACGCTTTGTTGTTGAAAGAAGAACAAAAGTAATCCTGTTTAAAGATTTAATCCACCAGCAAAGATACATCCAGCACCAGCGGGATTGTCCAAAGGTATTAATCCATCTCCAAAGGTATATCAAACTCCAAAACTTTAGGGTTTTAATTCCAAAAGCTGTGTAAATGTAATTCCCCGGGAGCTCCGTGAAACACGTCTACACTCTTACATCCCAAAAGTTAGACTGACATCTGTGAGGTCTACAAAGCAGCCTGACATAGACTCCACCCCCTTTTCCCACGCTTAGTCCCGCCCCCTCCCACCCACTTCCGGAGAGGTCATGTGACCGTGAGAATTCCCACGGTACGGAACCCCTCCCATCCGAACCGGTTCCGGTCTGGGCACGTGTTGTACACCTGTTACGGGCATCTGTCTTGATCAATGTAAAAAATGTTCAAAATAATGGAAAAACATTCAAAACAATACATTTTCAATCTTTTATGAAGGATGACAGAAAACAGAGATAGGTTTAGTGTTTTTTATTAAAGAAAAGGGTCATAACACGTAGTGATTAAAACCATTAAATCCATTTATATCATTAAAACATAGTAATGTTCCATTTTACATAAAACATCTGTTTTAAAAAAGTGTTTTCAATCACAATAATAACTAAAACAGCGTGCATTAAAATTATATCAAGTAAATAGTTATGTTTTCTTAAAACATCTAACATCGCTTGTATTAAAATTACATCAAACAAATAGATCTAATATGTCTTCAGTGTTCACACACACTTGTAAGTTGTTTAAACTGCATTTCTTAAAGTTATCAAAATGTTTTAGTTCATAAAACATCTAACATCGGTTGTATTAAAACTATTTCTATCATACATTTACAACTATTTTCTATCATACATTTAAAAAAGTTGTTTTTTTCACAATAACACAGTGTTTAAAACTATTAAAACAATTTATATCATTAAGATACTATTGTCTTTAGTGTTCATACACGGTGCTAATATTAAAATTATATCAAGTAAATAGTTATGTTTTCTTAAAACATCTAACATCGCTTGTATTAAAATTACATCAAACAAATAGATCTAATATGTCTTCAGTGTTCACACACACATTTGTAAGTTGTTTAAACTGCATTTCTTAAAGTTATCAAAATGTTTTAGTTCATAAAACATCTAAAATGTTAAAACGTTAAAAGATCAACATCCAGTTATTTACAGAAAAGTAAGACGAGTTAAAAGTTTTTTTTTTTCATTACAAAAGATACATTTAACCTTCATTATTTTTGTCAAACGTGTTACATTTTACATAAAACACGTCATAATATTAAAACTACAATGTGTTAAAAATATAGTTTTTAGCGGTCACCATACATTTGTAAAATGTTAAAACGTTTAGACATAAAAAATAAATAATTAATACATTTAAAAATATAATACGATAATTAAATAAATAAAAGTTTTAAATTGTGCTTTCTTAAAATTATCAAAATGTTTTAGCATTAAAAACATCTAAAACAAGATGTATTAAAATTACATTATACAAATAGAACTAATCACTATATTTGAAGATGTACTTTTTTCACAATTACACGTTGTTTAAAAGTATTAAAACATTTTATATCATTAAAACATATATGACTTTAGTGTTCATACACTTGTAAGTTGTTAAAACATTAATGTAAAAGTTTAAATTGTGTTTTCTTAACGTTATCGAAATTTTCTAGCATTAAAACATCTAAAACAATGTGTAATGCAATTTTATATCAAACAATAGATCTATTTTCTATCATATGTTTTCTAAAATTAAAACATCAAACAAATAGACCTAACATGTCTTCAGTGTTAAAAATCACAATATCAAAAAACACATGCATACATTTTTTAAAAAACTGACTTACGTTTTTTACATCCACGCTTTGTTGTTGAAAGAAGAACAAAAGTAATCCAGTTTAATCCAACACCATCGATATATCCAAAGGTATTAATCCATCACTATAAAGGTATATCCAAAGGTTTAGAGATTTTAACTCCAAAAGTTGTGTAAATGTAATTTCCCGGGAGCTCCACGAAACACGTCCATTCACTGGCATCCCAAAAGTTAGACTGACATCTGTGAAGTCTACAAAGTAGCCTGACTCAGACTCCACCCCTAGACCCGTCCCACATCTCGACCCTCCCACGACAGGTGATGAAGAGGTGTGGGAAAGGATGACAAAGAGTTCCCACGCGCACACACGCACACGCGCACACACACACACACACACACACACACACACACACACACACACACACACACACACATAATGAAAGAATAGACATCCGCACCCCATGCGTTGCGCATGCGCGCGCACACACATACATAATGAAAGAAGAGACGCCCCGTGCTCCGTTTGAAAAGACGCAAACTCGACGTAGGCCTACATTCTCTTGGAATTTAGGCTACGCTACTGCAGAGTCAGACCCAAAGACTCCTGAGAGATGCCTTGATGAAGCTATGATGGATTTAACTTTAGCTCCGCGAAAATTACAAGGATCGTGATTAACAAAATGAACCGGCGGAACGTGTGGAATATATTTTTCACTTGTCTGGAGGATGTGCGTGTACATATGATTTTGACAAGGACTACGTGAAGGCTGATTGACCAATGTGGATATAACGATAGAAGATTTACATGGAATACAACAGAGGACCTTCGATTTGGTTTTCACAGAGCGAGATATTGGATTTTATTTTTACCACGTTATGGATCGGATTGAAAAGACTGAGGAGACGGATTAACAAATGAGGAATATACAGACTGCTCGTGGACCACGTTAATAAATACCCACGTATTAATTAGAAGGTTATAAGGTATATGTATAAATGTATTTAATGTAATAAATAATAAATATACTTCCTTTGTATATCCTTTGCATCCATCCTATATCGTTGAACATCGATAAACATGCTCTTACATGCTCCCAGAGACACAGTCGAAGTCTACACGACATGCACGACATAACATACTGTACATATAACACAGGTAGATCACGTAACGATCAACGTGCAAACATAGTTAACATTGTAAACATTTAGACTGAATGCAATGATAGCGATCCTCAATCTCACTTATGAAAGTATTATACAATAAAACATGCACATGTGTTTACAATTAGTTGGACGCACACACATATTCCTTAGTTAACAACACTTGATTTCACTATTATTTACATTGAACAAGCCCATCCACAAATTCTCTCAACATTAGATGTTTTCAAACTTCACGGTAAGTTTTAGAACAGTCCAAAACGTGAGCAGAGGTGGGGGTGTTTGGGAGAGTCCATTTCTAAAGGGTCTTTTTTACTGTTTTAGAACAAATAACATTATGTCCAGGAGAAGTTCGCACTCACACACAAACACACTTCTACAATGTATTGTCTGTGGTAAGATCAGGGACTTGTTTTTAATTAAAGAAAGTATTGTTTTTCACATATATTTGAAAAGTTCACCAACACATTTAAAAGTTTTAAAAAAGTTGTATAAAGTTATGGTTGGTATTCGTACATTTTACTACGTTATCAGAAAATGTTAGAGAAAGTTGTTACTTCTTTTTAATTCTGTATTTTTACAGACCTAAAACCATGATGCTTCAAAGTATGGAATATAAGTTTTTGAACATTTATAAGATTTTGAACATTTATAAATTTGTGTATTGCAAAAGCAGAAGTCTATTTTTATTCTGTATTTTTACAGACCTAAAACCATGATTAGAAGTAGTCAAAGACAAACGATTTTGAACATTTATAAATTTGTGTGTTGCAAAAGCAGAAGTCTATTTTCTTTAAATAAGGATTTAACGTTTTAATTTCTTTAAATCAGTCTGATGACACACATTATTTCTGTGATTAATTGATTAGTAATGTTGCGAGGGGTTTCCTCACACGAGTAAAGCACTTTAGACGTGTTTGTGACAAACACATTGTATTTACTTAGACTTTTTAAACGTATTTAACATTTTAAATGTTTTTCTTCTGTCCAACTTACGTTTCATACGAATTGCCTGAGACGTTTAACAACCACATATAGGGAATGCATGTTGATTAGTACGCTGTACCACTACCATCACTGTAGTATTCTGAGGAAATATCAGTTACTTACTTGGGATAATCTCATTAAATTCAAAAACATTTGTTTAATTTATAAAATCAGTCTAGCACCACATGCTTTCTGAGTGCATTTAAACATTATATATTTATTTTATATGATTTGTATTTCATGAAGACCTAAGGGGCCGAAATGATACTTTTTTAATACCATTTTGAAGCAGTACCTTTCAGTGTGCGGACTTCACACTTCTTTATTCAGTTTATTTCACTCAGTTGTCCTGGACCTAAGCCCAATTTGGATGTTAGGAATGTGCAAGCCAGCTTTATGTTTTTGACTCTTCATTGTATTTCCATAATGTGGTGTATGTAATTTTATTTTTGTGATTTTATACCTGCGTTTATCTTTAAGGTAGCCTTTTATTACACCGGCTGAGGGACTAACGGTGAAAATTACCACTCTTGAGCTAACTTGGGTACATTTACATTGTTTTATTGCTGATTAATGTAACACTGTCCCACTTTTCAAATAAAGAGAAAATGAAAAAGTACGTTTCAGACATAGTGCAAACAAGCAATGTTCGAGAAAAGCTCATATTGGTGTAATCTTTGAGAGGTCTCATCCCAAAAACGTAAAATACGCTAAAGAAGTATGTATTTTAACTTTATATACCTTTAAACAATGTGTAATTGTGAAAAGCACAACTTCAAATATAGTAATTAGATGTATTTGCATAACATAATTTTAACTTTCTCATTAATGTTTTAACATTTACAAGTGTATGAACACTAAAGACATATATATTTTAACTTTATACATCTTTAAACACTAGGTAATTGTGAAAAAAGTACATCTTCAAATATAGTAATTAGATCTATTTGTTTAATGTAGTTTTAATACAAGAGATGTTAGATATTTAAGAAAACATAAATATTTAATTGATATAATTTTAATACACGCTGTTTTATTATTAACACATTTTTATATCTTTAAGAAAACACAATTTTAACTTTCTCATTAATGTTTTAAGTGTAATAACGCTAAAGATATGTGTATTTTAACTTTATACATCTTTGAACACTAGGTAATTGTGAAAAAAAGTACATCTTCAAATATAGTAATTAGTTCTATTTGTATGATATCATTTTAAATACATCTTGTTTTAGATGTTTTTAATGCTAAAACATTTTGATAAATTTAAGAAAACACAATTTAAAACTTATTTATTTAATTATTTAATTATTTTTTAAATTCATTAATTATTTATTTTTATGTCTAAACGTTTTTAACATTTTATAAGTGTATGGTGACCGCCAAAAAACACACTTTTATACGTTGTTTTAAACATGATTTTTAACACGATGTAGTTTTAATATCTACATAGTTTAATATGTTTTAATTTAAAAAATGTGTAATAACACTAAATATATGTGTATTTTAAACTTTATACCGTCTTTTATACACCTTTAAACACTGTCATTGTGAAACTACTACTTTTGTTCAAATATATGTTAGAAAATAGACCTATTGCTTGATATTAAATGTTAATATAAGTACAAAAACACGTACAAATATAGTATAAAGAGAAATAAATGACTGTCCTTTTACACAAATTCTACATTTCTTTTACAACATATTTCTTTTACAGCATATAGCTGCTATCTCTACGAAACATCGAGATGAAAGATGAGTATTGCTGTTTTCTGTCACCTAAAAAACAATTACACTTCAAACCCGTCTAACTATTACACTTAAAGATGTGCATTTCACAGTACAATCATACACCGTTATTTTGTGTCACTAAACAACGGTTAAGATAATGAATTATAAATGATACTTATTTTTAAGTGAAAGGTGGGATAATTATTTTTTTATTCTTTCCATTTAACATAACCATTCTCAATCTATTGCATCGTGTCTATTTCCTTATGCTTTGAAAAACAAACCTTGAAAACAACTATGCTTTCTTAGAATGTCATCAGCCATAGAAATGTCTTGCGTACGTCTCTCTCTCACAACTATCGCCGGAGTTTCCTGCATCACATAATGTACAGCTAAAGAAAACATTTACACGAGTTGTGAAACGTGTGTTAAATTGAAATCTATAAGTGACCCTCAAATTCTGTGCATGCAGCAAAACACATCGCAGCCATGTACGATGATTTATCATAAAATTACTTCTGTCACATTGTTTGAAGAAAAAACTTTAATCAGCAGGTGCTTAATAACTATCGAAGTTATTAAACAACACTGAATTCGATAATGATGTGTTTTATGTGTTATATCTTGTTTTAATTTTAACTAAATACATTTGAATGCTCTAAAGGTTTATAACTGAACTTTAAAATATTAACATATGGTAAAAGTTTTTCTTTTACTTCCTATCTACTTTCTAAATGCTTGTTACAACTCTTATTGCGAACAATCCATCCCATACATATGTTTTTGATCTTGTAATGTTTAATCAAAATGTTGTAATTGGAGTGAAAATCACTAAGTCACTAAACAATAGTTACACCCTCTGTTTACGACGTCATGATGGATACGCCCCTATACAAATCCCTCCCTCCAGTAGGGTTATATATCCACTCTGATAATCTCACAGGGAGACACAGAGCTGGTGTCCTCCTGACAGAGCTGACCTAACAGGACAGTACGAGTTCAGACGTAGACGTCTATACTACTACAACATCTCAGCGATCAAAGGTTGAAGGAACATTGTCTGATTGTTACATGGACAACCAAAGAACGCTTCAACATTCTTGTATATCTGAGCATGACACGCATTGGGCTTCTTCGACTGACATCACTATGGAGGATCTGACCCATAACCCACAACTTCAGAATGTTAATGCACAAGACTTGGATGATCGTGCTGCAACGACTCAATCACATGACATTCCAGGAACTATCCGAATCTTTCAACATCGGATAGGGGATAAAGTTTACACCATCCATGAAGTTGAGTTCTAAAAATCTAAAAACTTTGGACTAAAAGCACGATGGAGCATAACTCCCCTTTGAGTTCTGAAGATGCTGCGCACAAGCCTATGGTGTTTGACTGTGCCATGAGCAAAGAGTGCCGTTTAAGAGATACCATAGACTCTATGTTTGAAGATTATTTTAGAGCCCAGATGGTTGACTTGATGCATAAGATCATCGATGCTGCGTGTGATTCGAATAAGGACTGTGCGGGAGATACTAGACGTGTAACAAAACTCAAAAATGAAATGATTGTAAGAGGCCTAACAAATTCATGGCGTGATGTTACGATCGTGTGTCTTAATGCCAACGAGCCGCTCTGTGTAATCCTCAGAAAAGTTCTGGGTGTGGTGTTTGATTGTAGGGACGAGTTTGGAGTTCTCTGTATGTGTGCGTTTGTAACAGATCTATGTGCGTCACTGTTTTCAAAAAATGAAAAAACTCTGTGCCGTCTGCGAAATCGTTGAAACTCTACTCAGCTACATCTTAGAGCGAGACAACACAGCCTGCAAAAAATTATTTCCTGGTTAGACAAACTTTAATGTTATTTCTATTGTTTTACTTTTACTTTTTAACATTTCAATGTATGAATATATTGTATAACGTTTCAATGTATGAATATACTGTTTATCTCTCAATATATTGTTTAAATAAATTGTTTTTTAAAAAATATTTTGTGGTCATGTCTGAGATCATAAAAACAACATGCAACCTTAATCCATACCATTAGGAGGTATTAAGCAATAATAATAATAATAATAATAATAACCAAATGATCTTCATTCTTTTGTTTAGCGGTATTTAAAAAAAATGGACAAATGGTTCGCATTATACCCATATCTCACAGCATCTTTTCAATAATAGACAAGCTGTTTAAATTGAGTTTAAGCAATGCCAAGTGTTTACATGTATCAAAAAGACCATTGTGTTACACCAAAACTATTATTTGTAGAATGATAATGTAATGTATTGAGTTCTTAGATCTGTTTTGTGTTATCTCAGTGTTTCTTGCTGTATTTTATTTGTTTTTGTTTAACTGTGATTGGAAACAGTGTTCCCCACCTCAAAGAATATGTATGTTACAGACGTAACAATGGTTTATTCAGAATGTAGCCTACTGTTTTAAATCTGATGTGTGGGGTTAGGCCTATATACAATAGGTACATTGCTTATATTTAGATGTCAAAATAAATAATCTCAACCATACTATCAAAGCTAAATTAGTGTTATGGATCTATTGCGAACAGCATGCATATGTTTTGACCTTGTGATGCTTAGTAAAAAATTTGTAACTTCTCTTTTTTTCTAAAAAAAAAAAAAAAAAAAAAAAAAAACTTCTCTCTGGTGACATGCTGGAATTGCAGTTACTTCTGATGCATTGTGACTGTAATTTACATTAGTGTTGTCACGGTACCATAATTTCAGTATTCGGTACCAATACCAGTAAAAATTCACGGTTCTCGGTACCAATTTCGGTACCAAAGCTTAATTTAGATTAAATTTACATATATTAAAGTGTATATCACAGTTGATTAGTTATGTTTCCTTAATAAAACATCTAAAACCGGTTGTATTAAAATTTAATATCAAGCAATAGGTCTATTTTCTAACATATATTTGAACAAAAGTAGTAGTTTCACAATGACAGTGTTTAAAGGTGTATAAAAGACGGTATAAAGTTTAAAATACACATATATTTAGTGTTATTACACATTTTTTAAATTAAAACATATTAAACTATGTAGATATTAAAACTACATCGTGTTAAAAATCATGTTTAAAACAACGTATAAAAGTGTGTTTTTTGGCGGTCACCATACACTTATAAAATGTTAAAAACGTTTAGACATAAAAATAAATAATTAATGAATTTAAAAAATAATTAAATAATTAAATAAATAAGTTTTAAATTGTGTTTTCTTAAATTTATCAAAATGTTTTAGCATTAAAAACATCTAAAACAAGATGTATTTAAAATGATATCATACAAATAGAACTAATTACTATATTTGAAGATGTACTTTTTTTCACAATTACCTAGTGTTCAAAGATGTATAAAGTTAAAATACACATATCTTTAGCGTTATTACACTTAAAACATTAATGAGAAAGTTAAAATTGTGTTTTCTTAAAGATATAAAAATGTGTTAATAATAAAACAGCGTGTATTAAAATTATATCAATTAAATATTTATGTTTTCTTAAAATATCTAACATCTCTTGTATTAAAACTACATTAAACAAATAGATCTAATTACTATATTTGAAGATGTACTTTTTTCACAATTACCTAGTGTTTAAAGATGTATAAAGTTAAAATATATATGTCTTTAGTGTTCATACACTTGTAAATGTTAAAACATTAATGAGAAAGTTAAAATTATGTTATGCAAATACATCTAATTACTATATTTGAAGTTGTGCTTTTCACAATTACACATTGTTTAAAGGTATATAAAGTTAAAATACATACTTCTTTAGCGTATTTTACGTTTTTGGGATGAGACCTCTCAAAGATTACACCAATATGAGCTTTTCTCGAACATTGCTTGTTTGCACTATGTCTGAAACGTACTTTTTCATTTTCTCTTTATTTGAAAAGTGGGACAGTGTTACATTAATCAGCAATAAAACAATGTAAATGTACCCAAGTTAGCTCAAGAGTGGTAATTTTCACCGTTAGTCCCTCAGCCGGTGTAATAAAAGGCTACCTTAAAGATAAACGCAGGTATAAAATCACAAAAATAAAATTACATACACCACATTATGGAAATACAATGAAGAGTCAAAAACATAAAGCTGGCTTGCACATTCCTAACATCCAAATTGGGCTTAGGTCCAGGACAACTGAGTGAAATAAACTGAATAAAGAAGTGTGAAGTCCGCACACTGAAAGGTACTGCTTCAAAATGGTATTAAAAAAGTATCATTTCGGCCCCTTAGGTCTTCATGAAATACAAATCATATAAAATAAATATATAATGTTTAAATGCACTCAGAAAGCATGTGGTGCTAGACTGATTTTATAAATTAAACAAATGTTTTTGAATTTAATGAGATTATCCCAAGTAAGTAACTGATATTTCCTCAGAATACTACAGTGATGGTAGTGGTACAGCGTACTAATCAACATGCATTCCCTATATGTGGTTGTTAAACGTCTCAGGCAATTCGTATGAAACGTAAGTTGGACAGAAGAAAAACATTTAAAATGTTAAATACGTTTAAAAAGTCTAAGTAAATACAATGTGTTTGTCACAAACACGTCTAAAGTGCTTTACTCGTGTGAGGAAACCCCTCGCAACATTACTAATCAATTAATCACAGAAATAATGTGTGTCATCAGACTGATTTAAAGAAATTAAAACGTTAAATCCTTATTTAAAGAAAATAGACTTCTGCTTTTGCAACACACAATTATAATTTTCAAATGTGTCTTGATACTTAATCATGGTTTAGGTTGTAAATACAGAATAAATGACTTCTGCTTTGCAATACACAATTATAATGTTCAAAAATCTTATAATTCAAACTTATATTCATACTTTGAAGCATCATGGTTTTAGGTCTGTAAAAATACAGAATTAAAAAGAAGTAACAACTTTCTCTAACATTTTCTGATAACGTAGTAAAATGTACGAATACCAACCATAACTTTATACAACTTTTTTAAAACTTTTAAATGTGTTGGTGAACTTTTCAAATATATGTGAAAAACAATACTTTCTTTAATTAAAAACAAGTCCCTGATCTTACCACAGACAATACATTGTAGAAGTGTGTTTGTGTGTGAGTGCGAACTTCTCCTGGACATAATGTTATTTGTTCTAAAACAGTAAAAAAGACCCTTTAGAAATGGACTCTCCCAAACACCCCCACCTCTGCTCACGTTTTGGACTGTTCTAAAACTTACCGTGAAGTTTGAAAACATCTAATGTTGAGAGAATTTGTGGATGGGCTTGTTCAATGTAAATAATAGTGAAATCAAGTGTTGTTAACTAAGGAATATGTGTGTGCGTCCAACTAATTGTAAACACATGTGCATGTTTTATTGTATAATACTTTCATAAGTGAGATTGAGGATCGCTATCATTGCATTCAGTCTAAATGTTTACAATGTTAACTATGTTTGCACGTTGATCGTTACGTGATCTACCTGTGTTATATGTACAGTATGTTATGTCGTGCATGTCGTGTAGACTTCGACTGTGTCTCTGGGAGCATGTAAGAGCATGTTTATCGATGTTCAACGATATAGGATGGATGCAAAGGATATACAAAGGAAGTATATTTATTATTTATTACATTAAATACATTTATACATATACCTTATAACCTTCTAATTAATACGTGGGTATTTATTAACGTGGTCCACGAGCAGTCTGTATATTCCTCATTTGTTAATCCGTCTCCTCAGTCTTTTCAATCCGATCCATAACGTGGTAAAAATAAATCCAATATCTCGCTCTGTGAAAACCAAATCGAAGGTCCTCTGTTGTATTCCATGTAAATCTTCTATCGTTATATCCACATTGGTCAATCAGCCTTCACGTAGTCCTTGTCAAAATCATATGTACACGCACATCCTCCAGACAAGTGAAAAATATATTCCACACGTTCCGCCGGTTCATTTTGTTAATCACGATCCTTGTAATTTTCGCGGAGCTAAAGTTAAATCCATCATAGCTTCATCAAGGCATCTCTCAGGAGTCTTTGGGTCTGACTCTGCAGTAGCGTAGCCTAAATTCCAAGAGAATGTAGGCCTACGTCGAGTTTGCGTCTTTTCAAACGGAGCACGGGGCGTCTCTTCTTTCATTATGTATGTGTGTGCGCGCGCATGCGCAACGCATGGGGTGCGGATGTCTATTCTTTCATTATGTGTGTGTGTGTGTGTGTGTGTGTGTGTGTGTGTGTGTGTGTGTGTGTGTGTGTGTGTGTGCGCGTGTGCGTGTGTGCGCGTGGGAACTCTTTGTCATCCTTTCCCACACCTCTTCATCACCTGTCGTGGGAGGGTCGAGATGTGGGACGGGTCTAGGGGTGGAGTCTGAGTCAGGCTACTTTGTAGACTTCACAGATGTCAGTCTAACTTTTGGGATGCCAGTGAATGGACGTGTTTCGTGGAGCTCCCGGGAAATTACATTTACACAACTTTTGGAGTTAAAATCTCTAAACCTTTGGATATACCTTTATAGTGATGGATTAATACCTTTGGATATATCGATGGTGTTGGATTAAACTGGATTACTTTTGTTCTTCTTTCAACAACAAAGCGTGGATGTAAAAAACGTAAGTCAGTTTTTTAAAAAATGTATGCATGTGTTTTTGATATTGTGATTTTTAACACTGAAGACATGTTAGGTCTATTTGTTTGATGTTTTAATTTTAGAAAACATATGATAGAAAATAGATCTATTGTTTGATATAAAATTGCATTACACATTGTTTTAGATGTTTTAATGCTAGAAAATTTCGATAACGTTAAGAAAACACAATTTAAACTTTTACATTAATGTTTTAACAACTTACAAGTGTATGAACACTAAAGTCATATATGTTTTAATGATATAAAATGTTTTAATACTTTTAAACAACGTGTAATTGTGAAAAAAGTACATCTTCAAATATAGTGATTAGTTCTATTTGTATAATGTAATTTTAATACATCTTGTTTTAGATGTTTTTAATGCTAAAACATTTTGATAATTTTAAGAAAGCACAATTTAAAACTTTTATTTATTTAATTATCGTATTATATTTTTAAATGTATTAATTATTTATTTTTTATGTCTAAACGTTTTAACATTTTACAAATGTATGGTGACCGCTAAAAACTATATTTTTAACACATTGTAGTTTTAATATTATGACGTGTTTTATGTAAAATGTAACACGTTTGACAAAAATAATGAAGGTTAAATGTATCTTTTGTAATGAAAAAAAAAAACTTTTAACTCGTCTTACTTTTCTGTAAATAACTGGATGTTGATCTTTTAACGTTTTAACATTTTAGATGTTTTATGAACTAAAACATTTTGATAACTTTAAGAAATGCAGTTTAAACAACTTACAAATGTGTGTGTGAACACTGAAGACATATTAGATCTATTTGTTTGATGTAATTTTAATACAAGCGATGTTAGATGTTTTAAGAAAACATAACTATTTACTTGATATAATTTTAATATTAGCACCGTGTATGAACACTAAAGACAATAGTATCTTAATGATATAAATTGTTTTAATAGTTTTAAACACTGTGTTATTGTGAAAAAAACAACTTTTTTAAATGTATGATAGAAAATAGTTGTAAATGTATGATAGAAATAGTTTTAATACAACCGATGTTAGATGTTTTATGAACTAAAACATTTTGATAACTTTAAGAAATGCAGTTTAAACAACTTACAAGTGTGTGTGAACACTGAAGACATATTAGATCTATTTGTTTGATGTAATTTTAATACAAGCGATGTTAGATGTTTTAAGAAAACATAACTATTTACTTGATATAATTTTAATGCACGCTGTTTTAGTTATTATTGTGATTGAAAACACTTTTTTAAAACAGATGTTTTATGTAAAATGGAACATTACTATGTTTTAATGATATAAATGGATTTAATGGTTTTAATCACTACGTGTTATGACCCTTTTCTTTAATAAAAAACACTAAACCTATCTCTGTTTTCTGTCATCCTTCATAAAAGATTGAAAATGTATTGTTTTGAATGTTTTTCCATTATTTTGAACATTTTTTACATTGATCAAGACAGATGCCCGTAACAGGTGTACAACACGTGCCCAGACCGGAACCGGTTCGGATGGGAGGGGTTCCGTACCGTGGGAATTCTCACGGTCACATGACCTCTCCGGAAGTGGGTGGGAGGGGGCGGGACTAAGCGTGGGAAAAGGGGGTGGAGTCTATGTCAGGCTGCTTTGTAGACCTCACAGATGTCAGTCTAACTTTTGGGATGTAAGAGTGTAGACGTGTTTCACGGAGCTCCCGGGGAATTACATTTACACAGCTTTTGGAATTAAAACCCTAAAGTTTTGGAGTTTGATATACCTTTGGAGATGGATTAATACCTTTGGACAATCCCGCTGGTGCTGGATGTATCTTTGCTGGTGGATTAAATCTTTAAACAGGATTACTTTTGTTCTTCTTTCAACAACAAAGCGTGGATGTAAAAAACGTAAGTCAGTTTTTTAATATGCATGTGTTTTTGATACTGTGATTTTTAACATAAAGCTTTAATATGCTTTAATATTGTTTGATGTTTTAATTTTAGAAAACGTATGATAGAAAATAGATCTATTGTTTGATATAAAATTGCATTACACACTGTTTTAGATGTTTTAATGCTAGAAAATTTCGATAACGTTAAGAAAACACAATTTAAACTTTTTCATTAATGTTTTAACATTTTACAAGTGTATGAACGCTAAAGACATATGTATTTTAAACTTTATACAATCTTTTATACATCTTTAAGCACTATGTAATTGTGAAAAAAAAAAAAAAAAGTACATCTTCAAATGTGGTCAGATGGGAGGGGTTCCGGAACCGGTTCGGATGGGAGGGGTTCCGTACCGTGGGAATTCCCACGGTCACATGACCTCTCCGGAAGTGGGTGGGAGGGGGCGGGACTAAGCGTGGGAAAAGGGGGCGGTGCTAAGCGTGGGAAAAGGGGCGGGGCTAAGCGTGGGAAAAAGGGGCGTGGTCAATCAAAGGGCAATAAATCACTCAAAGTGACAAATAGTGCCCTATATTCTCTCTCTCACAAACATCACACTATTACACACACTATGACATACATTTCAAAGCAACATTAGTTAAACACACTTTATTTCAATAGTCTACTTTAGACATTCTACCAACTTCAAGTAACTTTGCAAGCCCTAACCTAACAGTTTACTAATGCTCTAATGAGAGTTACTTGACATGTAGTTGCAAAGTTACTTATAGAATGTTTAAAGTGGACCATTGAAATAAAGTGTAACTTTAACTTCAGTAGAAGTATTTTTGATCTTAGACACATAAAGTCAGCTTTGTTCATTTAAACTATTTAAGTTTACGCTGCATAAGATCTGTGGCTTGAAAACCATCTAAGGGTACGTTTACACGACAATGTAATAATGCAAAAGTTTTCCTTTGCGCTTTGAAACCTTTTAAGTACAGATGACAACATTTTCAAAATGATCCCCATTCACATGGATCTGTAAATACGATTAAAAACGCTGTATTAATCCTGCCAGATGGCGATGTCACTTTATAAAGAAACACTACGCATCTATAGACTGAACACATAATACAAATGCGCATGACGTCACGGTTTCAATAACACAAATTCAGGTTTTTGTAGTTTACATGAAAAAACTTGCACTTAGAAACCAGTTTTCAAAAGTTTGTGTTTTCAGGCCCCTAAAACGGCGTAGTCGCATAAAAAAATGTCTTCTGTTTTTAGTTGAAAATGCCCCCTAAAATTGGATTTTTAAAAAAAGATGAAAATAGGTAACATCTAGCTGGCTGATAGATGAGGACTTGCAAGATTGCAAGGATGTTGTGTTAGTCTTAGAAGCATCAGTGAGAATGACTGGAAAAAAATAATCACTCGCCGTATGTCACTGATTTTAGGTGTTTTTATGACTCGCTGCTACATAGACATTATTCCAATCTAACAAAAAAACATTTATTCATAAAACACAAAATCTGTTGCCAAAGTAACATTTTCTCTGATGAAAGCAGATAAAAAAAAAATTCCCGAATCTTGACCAAGGATCAATACAAAGGCAGCATAAAGGCTTGTTCACACCAAAACCGATAACTATAAAGATAACTTTAACGATATTATAATAACTATATTAGCATTCTGTTTATATTAAGCACGTGTTTTTATGTCACTTTAAATGCTCAAACTCGTTACAGCAGGATGGATTATGATTGGCTGTCAGTGTTTTTATCATCTGGATAAAATCATTCTGAAAGTGATTCCAACGATATTGTTTCTCTGTGCCGTTATCGTTAAAGTTGTGGTGTGAACTCTGCTATTCTTTAATATTGAGAATGATTTTAAAACGATATCTGTATAGTTATTGTGTGTGAACGGGCCTGTAGAGTTGACCTGTCATGACGGTTGATTGCGACGGTGTGGGACGGTGAAGCTCTTCTCTCGTCTCAGGGTCTCGATCTCTCTCAGTATTAGACTGTGGCTCGAGTCACTCCTTCCATCACAGATCAGATACAGACCAACATTATCTGACAAACCACAGCCGGCCTGAGCAAAGAAGTATTACACACAGTCACACTTCAGAGCTGCCAACTCTCACGCATTGGCCGTGAAATACCCGCATTTGATTGGTTTCACACGCTCACTCGCCACACCCCCAATTTCTCACGTTGAAGTGTCAACCCGGTCGGTCAAATGCCTGAAAGATGAGTTTATCTATAGATCTACCAGTTGAGCCACTCGTCGAGGAAAATGGGTGAGTCGACTGCATATATTTATAGGCCTTACTCATGCTGATTGAGTGGACCTGTTGATTAGTGATTGCTGACAGCTGGTTGGAATGATTTGATTGTTTGATCATTAGAACGTGTTCCTCCCGAACCTTGTTAATAAAACATAATTTCGTCCATTAGATGAAAAAATCTGAAAAAAACCCCCAAACATTTACCCACCCATAGACCCTCCACTTGAAGAAATCAGAACAGAAGTGGTTGAAAGTGGACAAAAGAGAATAATTAAAACACCAGGTGTGAACGGGAATGTTTCCCTCATCCACTTGTGATCCGATCCACCAAAACACATCTTAATACCAGCTGTAAACAGGAGAACTGCAGAAGAGCACATTTAAACATGGACATTTTAAAGTTTCCATGACCAAATGTTTGAAAAATGTTCTTAGAACAAAAGCTGCATTGAACACACACTACTGCCATTGACCAATCCCGATGATGTCTTCCAGAAAGCCATGTGATAACAGTGTGTATAGGCAGTTCTCTTTCATAGGTTCACCCAACGTTGCGTAGCTTAAGACGCAGTGGGAACGCCCTCTGGGTGTGCCGATTGTCTGAAGCCCTTATAGAATCACGGCAATTCATTGGCTGATGGCGCGGGCGCCGCCCCAACGCTCTTGCGTCATCATATTATATTTGCGTGCGCGCCATCTGCTCCTCAGATTTCTCTGCTTTCACGAAGCGGCCATCTAAGGCCTTCGGCCTTGTTTTTTCTGGCCCAAATAATTCAGATTTATCATCAGCATTCTTCATCTGCACTTCAGCGACTGTGAATAGTGGAACTCAGTTCTCCTTGCGGTGAAGTGCCATGGAGTTTCATCGTTGCCCGCCGCCATGCGTTCGCCTTATTGCGAACGACGACCCTCACAGTAAATGTGTTAAATATATGGGTTTTTCGCATGCGCGCGAGGCTGTTTTAGGCTTGTCTAAATGCAAGTTTTGTGACAACCTGCTTCTCAAAACACTCCGCTCTCGGCTCTCGGTTATTGAGAAGAAGTCATTTGTTCCCCCCCGCCGCACTGCCGAGGCTACCAAGGCCTCGTTAGAATTCCGCGACCTGGGGTTCAGATGTAGAGCTCGAGGATATAGAGTACGAGCAGATGGGCCAGGCCATTTCTCTCCCTCCCTCTCCCGAGCACACACGTGGTGTTCGGCCAGTCGAGTTTTCGCATGATTATTTACACTGCAGCGTCCGACTCCGATGATTTCGGGCCTGCTTTAGCTACTGACGGTCTCCCGCCTAGCTGCCAGGACGCGCGGCCTACTGCGGCCTACACGGAGCTTATCGACGTGCTTTCACATGCTACAGAGAAGCTCTCTATCGACTGGCCCGACGAGCCCCGTGAGTCACAATCGTCTAAACTCGAAGAGAGATTTTTAAATGGCCCTAATTCTAGGCCTGAGCGGAGAAAGCTGCCCTTTTTCAGTGATCTGCATCATGAGATCTCCAGATCCTGGAAGCAGCCTTTTTCTGAGCGTCTAACAAACGCGGCAGCCGCTGACTTCACCAACCTTGTTGGTTCTGTGGAGCAGGGTTATTCCGCCATTCCAGCGGTTGAGGACACGTTGGCTACTCACCTTTCTCCGTCATCTGATCGTCGTGGAAATCTCGCCCCCTCCTTCCCTCTAAACCTTGCAGGACTACTTCCACCCTTATCGGAAAGTCCTACATGGCAGCTGGTCAGGCAGGCACATACTATGGCCATCCTCCAAGCCTACCAGGCGGACGTCTTGAAGGAGATGGACGAGGGAACTGGAATTACGCCAGAAGCTGTCAAAGAGCTTCGTAATGCCACGGATCTGGCCTTAAGAGCCACCAAGCACACCGCACACCCTATAGGTCGTTCTATGGCCGGGGCGGTTGCTGCAGAGCGCCACCTATGGCTCAATCTCACAGAGATCCGTGACAAAGAGAAGGTTTTTCTCTTGGACGCCCCAGTTTCTAGAAAGCTGTTTCACTGGCCCTTCTTCACTTTCTCCCCTTTCTCGAAGGACACCATGTCATTGTCAGAACAGACAATATGGCGGTAGTGTCTCATGTAAACTGGCAGGGGGGTTCAGGGTCGCGCACCCTGGATAGGCATGCGCGCCACCTTCTCCTGTGGTCTCAGGGCAAGTTTCTTTCACTGAAGGCAGTCCATGTTCCTGGGGTCCTGAACCTCGCAGCAGATTTTCTGTCGAGGCAGAAGCTCAGGTTGGGGGAATGGATGTTGAAGCGCCGAACAGTAGCCCTGATTTGGGAAGTGTTCGGAAACGCAGAAGTGGACCTCTTTGCATCACAGGAGTCGTCCCAATGCCCACTTTGGTTCTCCCTGAGCACCCCAGCACCATTGGGGATAGATGCATTCGCCCACCCATGGCCGATGCAGAAACTTTATGCATTCCCGCCTGTCATGTTGAACCAGGCAGTTCTGTCCAGAGTGAGGGAGAGCGGAGCCCGTCTCCTACTTATAGCCCCATACTGGCCGTCCCAGCCGTGGTTCTCGGAGCTGGTGGTGGAGCTGGTTCCCGTGGTTCCTCTTCTGGAACTCCCCCCTTGGGAGATTCCGGACAGGGAGGATCTGCTGTCCCAGCTTCCTCGCCCCGAAATTTGGAAGCTATGCGTATGGCCCATCAGAGGCCTCTAGCTTTGAGCTTTGGTCTTCCCGCTGATGTCCAGGAGACCATTGCGACAAGAAGTCGTGGTGTCGTGGTGTTTTTGAGTCGTGGTGTTGTGTTCAACACACGCTACGGACCAAGTGAGCTGCCAAGTTGGTTCAGTGCTGGAATTCCTACAGGAGAAGTTTGCTTCTGGAGCGGCCACTACTACTCTGAGAGTGTATGTTTCTGCTATTGTCGCTCATAGAGAGTCGGATGAGATCCCCCTAGGTAAATTGAGGTTATTCTCAGCATTTATGCATGGGGTTAGGCGCCTGAAACCAGTACGCTCCCCTGGAATTCCCTCTTGGGACCTGTCGGTCGTCCTGGAGGGCTTAATGGAGGCTCCCTTTGAGCCCTTAGACTCAGCTGCAGAGCGGATTCTGACTCTCAAGGTTACTCTTTTGTTAGCCTTGACTTCTTTGAAGCGGGTGGGGGATTTGCAAGCTCTTTCTGTTAGCAAGACATGTATAGACTTCGCTCCTGGTCTGGTAGGGGGTCACTTTGAGACCAAAACAGGGATATGTGCCCAAAGTAATGTCCACAGCATTCCGGTCTCAGGTTATTAACCTTCACTCTTTCCATCCTCCTCCTTTTGTTTCTGAGGAGGACAGGAGGCTTAATTTGCTCTGCCCTGTACGAGCATTGAAGTTATACATGGATCGCACTGGCGATTGGAGAAAATCCAACCAGCTCTTGGTATGTTTTGGTGCTGGCCGCCGCGGGCTTGCCGCATCAAAGCAGAGAATTTCCCACTGGGTTACAGAGGCTATTTCACTGGCATATGAGGTGCGCGGTCTGCCTTCACCTCTTAGCATCAGGGCACATTCCACCAGAGGCGTGGCTTCCTCTCAAGCACTTTTTAGAGGTGCCCTCCTGGAAGACATTTGTGTAGTGGCAGGCTGGTCCTCTCCGCACACTTGTCAGATTCTACAGTTTGGATCTTGACATGACTCTAGGTTCCCAAGTTGTATCTGCTTGAACCAGTCGTGTGAGCTATCTGGTCATTGTACTAGTTACCAGGGGCGTCGCACCCGTGGGGGATGTGGGTGTTTTAACACCCACACTTTTCCCAGTGAGAGGGTTCAACACCCACACTTTTTCTGCAGTTTTTCCGCAGTTTTGCACAAACGCTTTACTACAGTCGCTCCTCCGTTTCTCTGGCCGCTCTGGCTGCTCTGTGTGTGCGCTCGCTGCGGCTCCTCCTCTCCCCCGCCCTCTCGAACACGACACCGGCTTAGTGTGACGGCTGATGATTGGCTGTTCTGCCTTAAGTCCCGCCTCTCTTGGTGTGTTAGATTTATCTGTCAGCTCGTGCTGAGGAGGCGGGAACTTATGGTTATTTCTCCCTTTTCCAGGTAGCCTACTTTGAATGACTTTCAAGGTTTTTTAATAAGCTTGATATGGGTTTGGGAGGATGTAATGTTTATGTTTTGTTGACATGTCGAGTTTTTTCGGTATTATATTTCGTTTTTTTAGACTAAACAGCAAAAGACTTTAATTAGGCTGTTTGCGCACTTTGCTCACGCGATCAGCATGGATCTGGTGTTTTCTCCAAAATAAAAGCTCAAGGGTTTATTTCTTGCAAGTGAAGAAATTAGGACAAAAGTATTGTAATGGATTGGCGTGATTCTATAAGGGCTTCAGACAATCGGCACACCCAGCGGGCGGTCCCACTGCGTCTTAAGCTACGCAGAGTCTCGTTCCCTATTCAGAGAACATAGGTTACATCAGTAACCAGAGACGTTATTGTGAGAGTACCTTCAGCGCCTGCAGTGTGTGTGAAGGCCCGTGTGGAGTGAGACGACTCAACCACTGCACTGCCTCCACACACTGATCCTCACTGGACTCCACCGGCGCCGGCTCCCACACACACAAACCCTCCAGAGAACGCCAGCATCGTAAACCTGACACACACACACACACACACACACACACACACACACACACACACACACACACACACACACACACACACACACACACACACACACACACACACACACACACCAGCAAAATCACCAACCATGATAGGAGGCAAGGATAGGACATTTACAGGTGTATTATGAACCCATTTCACATTTCTAGTCTGGTGAACTGTGGAAATGTGTCATCACAGGCCTTGTCCACACTAATACATTTTCGTTTGAAAACGCCCTCCAAAGTGGATAACTGTGAAAACACCGTTCTCGTGTTGTAGTGTGGACGATGAAAACGAAGGTATTTAAAACCGATGACGTACAGTAAGTTTAGTCATGTGACACATGTTGTACCAAAAGATATTCATGTTTATAACGGTTTTGAGCCTGTTATGTGCTATTCACTTTCACACTGTTGCTAAAATACGTTACTTTGCACACTCTTCATATCACAGTCCTGCACAGATGACAGAAAATTCACTCACATTTGCTGTCCTGTGACAAAACATAAGAGCAGTCACGTTTTAGACCAAACATATAATGGTGACTGAGAAGGCATCAGTGAATGCTGAGATATTGTGCTAAATAAATAAAATGATCCTACCAGAAGAATTGCGTGATAACTTTATTATTTATTTTTCCGTCTGTATCATCTCAGTGAGCTTTTGTGAGGTTTTACGCATGCACAGTTAAGGTGAATTTAGTGAAAACGCTAGTGTGGACGGAGAGCGTTTTTAAACGAAAACGCAGTTTTCAAATGTATCCGGATTAATTTAGATGTATAGCCTCAGTCTGGGAGAAGGGTCCATTTACTCAATCCATGGCATGAGTTCAGACCGGGACTGTCTGTTCGGCCCATCAGTGGAAGGACAGGTGAGTGTGAAAGAGATATCTCTATATCTCCCTCTATAGAGGAAAAGAGTTGCCTCACCTGACGCTGTTGGCATGCAGCTGATCCCAGATCAGTTTGGTCAGTCCCTTCTGGAGTTCAGGGAGGAACAAGGCCATTGATCCAGACACATCCAGCAGAACACACACGTCCTTCTCCAGCACGGATCCGAACATTCGCCTGCTGCCTGCTCACACACGAGAGATACACACGGCAGGAGAAAAGGGATTTGTTCTAAGACTCCTGCCAACTGGGATCCCTATCCTTCAGGAGCAGCCTTTGAGCCCTTAAACTAATGCCTGTGCAAAAGAGCACTATGTTTTGGAACAGAGTCGTACTCTAAAGTTTGGTACTGATATGATCCATATATATCACCAACAGTAGCATAGCGTCTGGGCATGCAAGGTATGCACGTGCAAATGGGCCCGGGCCTATAGGGGGGCGGGGCGCCCATGGGAAACTTTTAATTAAAACGAAATAATTCATTTTTACAGAGTAACCACAATAAATATATTTTTGTATGCATGTCATGTGTAATAATTTCTTGTGTCTCCGTAATATCTAATTTCTCCGTCATTTCTTGTTGTGTGCGTTTATTATTTTTTGCACCCCGCGGCTGCCGTAGAACTGTGCCGTTATTTTTTATATGACGCTGCATCGCCGCGTAAAATTAAAAAAAAGAAAACAGTGTGAGAGAGGATACTAGCCACTAGCTAATTGAACATTGGATGGAAAAATACAAACATAAAAGTGGGGCCTTAAAGAGAAAAAAGAAGGTGGAGAAGTTAGTCGCGACACAAAAACTACCAAAAATAGACATTTTTTTTGTGCCGACCTAGTGCGAATGACAACGATGTTGAAGGTGAGTGTGAAGTTTTGCCAGCTAATGCATGTCTTTGGATGAGAACAACAATGCAGCTGCTGACAGCTTGATAAGGTGCCAAGAGTGTCGCAAAACAGACTATCGGGACTGGCAATTCTTTCCATCGAGAATGCACGAAGCCATCAATTAAACACCAGTGACATCGTGGATGAATTTGGCGAAAGAAAGGCCCGGAGAATGCAACTAAAATGAGTAAGTAGTTTTTACATTTTTGGCCACCGTGCCAAGATCAGTAGTTCATTAATATTGACGTTGACTGAGCCTTGGTTGGTTTTTGTTCCGTTCTGGTTGTGAAAAGTTGTTGGGTAGAGAGTTTTTTTTATGATATTGTTTGGTACGGTATTTTCTTGATAGACTACAGTAAATGTCTATAAATGCATCATAAATGTATCTTCAATGTACTTGGGGGCGGGGTTAGGGGGGCCCGTACCATTTTATTTTGCATATGGGCACGGGACTGACTTGCTACGCCACTGATCACCAACCTGATCTCAAGAGAAAAAGTAATTTTCTCGGATGAATGTGATTCCCATGGAAATATATGATTTTTAGAAAAGCTAAAAAATCCACTCCAAACTGATTTTACAAAAATATATGAATGAGTACGAATTCATATGAATTAGTCGTTATGTATAGTACATTACTGTAGCCTTTTAACGGTAGATGGACAGTTGGTGCGCTTTTTAATTGCACTTTTCCTTATCAGATATCTTAGTAATCATTATAAATTAGGTATCATTCAAAATACTTGTTCATAACTGGACAGTGAGTTACTATGAAAATGGCACTTTAAATCTATTTAGCGGGCTCAATATTAAAATTTGGAACAAAACTTGGTTTGGCATATGGCCGTGATTTTATTTTGTAAAATATAAATTAAAGCGAAGAAAAACTGAAGAGAAACTGACTTTAGGAAGAACAGCTCATTTGCTATAGAGTTATAAGGCCATCTAGTGGCGAGAGTCATGAAATATCATGTTATGTTATTATTTTTCCAGAAGAGGTCGGCAAAGACACCTAATGTAAGATATTTTGAGCTCAATTAAAAGGTTTAGGCATGAAATTGTGTTATTTTGAATTTAAGTTGAAAGAATGTGAGGAATGTGCTTCTAAATTACTATTTATTTATTATTTATTGATCAAATCTAGGAATTTAATGGTAAATAAAAATAAATAAAAAAGTCTCCAAAACAATTGCATTAAAAAATAAGCTTGCAGAAAGAGCTAAATAAGAGTGTTAGTTGTGTTTAAGTAATTTTAGTGTGTGTGTGTGTGCGTGTGTGTGTGTGTGTGTGTGTGTGTGTGTGTGTGTGTGTGTGTGTGTGTGTGTGTGTGTGTGTGTGTGTGTGTGTGTGTGTGTGTGTGTGTGTGTGTGGATGATGAGCACCTGTACTGTACCTGTCAGTAACCACTCCAGTCTTCTGCTGTATCGCTGCATCAGTTTCTCCGTCTGACTGAGGTAGTGCTTTAACTCTCCAGGAGTCAGATGCAGGTGTTTCACAGCCCCCTGTGACCAACATCAAGATAAAGCGTACACTAAACATGCAGAACAAACACATTCTCAGTATGACTGGTGTTACACAGCACTGGGCTCACATTGAGGACGACACTCGGGAATATGCCGCAGTATTTAGCAGACACTCTCTTCTGGACGGACCGCACCAGTTTGTTGTGATGGCAGCATTCAGGTCCAGATATCAGTTTGTGAAGGTCCAACTTCAGATTCTTTATACCAAACCTTTTCAGCCACTTAAATAGCACACACACACACACACACACACACACACACACACACACACACACACACACACACACACAAAAATACTGATTTAATAACGATTATTCTAACGTTTTTTAGTGTGTAATGTAGCAGTTTAAGCATGAAAAAGGTCAAAGCACAAAGTCCCTCCAGCGGGAGTTATTCTCTATGTCAGTGTCACTGTTGATTTTCTTCCAGGAACAAACACATCAAAATATTCCTCATTTAAATAATTAATACGCTAAATAAAGGGGCGGGCCTGGTTGAGTTAGTTAGTAGTGTGTTGAAACTGGCAGTTATGGTAAGCGGTGTGACATTTCCCAAACACGCTGGAAGCACTTGACCAATCACAACACACTGATCCAACCAATCACAACCACTGATCCAACCAATCACAACACACTGATCCAACCAATCACAACACACTGATCCAGCCAATCACAACACACTGATCCAACCAATCACAACACACTGATCCAACCAATCACAACACACTGATCCAACCAATCACAACACACTGATCCAGCCAATCACAACACACTGATCCAACCAATCACAACACACTGATCCAGCCAATCACAACACACTGATCCAACCAATCACAACACACTGATCCAGCCAATCACAACACACTGATCCAACCAATCACAACACACTGATCCACAATCCACACGATCCAACCAAACACAACACTGATCCAACCAATCACAACACACTGATCCAACCAATCACAACACACTGATCCAACCAATCACAACACACTGATCCAACCAATCACACACACTACAACAACACAAACACTGATCCAACCAATCACAACACACTGATCCACCAATCACAACACACTGATCCAACCAATCACAACACACTGATCCAACCAATCACAACACACTGATCCAACCAATCACAACACACTGATCCAACCAATCACAACACACTGATCCAACCAATCACAACACACTGATCCAACCAATCACAACACACTGATCCAACCAATCACAACACACTGATCCAGCCAATCACAACACACTGATCCAACCAATCACAACACACTGATCCACCAATCACAACACACTGATCCAACCAATCACAACACACTGATCCAACCAATCACAACACACTGATCCAACCAATCACAACACACTGATCCAACCAATCACAACACACTGATCCAACCAATCACAACACACTGATCCAACCAATCACAACACACTGATCCAACCAATCACAACACACTGATCCAGCCAATCACAACACACTGATCCAACCAATCACAACACACTGATCCAACCAATCACAACACACTGATCCACCAATCACAACACACTGATCCAACCAATCACAACACACTGATCCAGCCAATCACAACACACTGATCCAGCCAATCACAACACACTGATCCAACCAATCACAACACACTGATCCACCAATCACAACACACTGATCCAACCAATCACAACACACTGATCCAACCAATCACAACACACTGATCCAACCAATCACAACACACTGATCCAACCAATCACAACACACTGATCCAACCAATCACAACACACTGATCCAGCCAATCACAACACACTGATCCAACCAATCACAACACACTGATCCAAGCCAATCACAACACACTGATCCAACCAATCACAACACACTGATCCAACCAATCACAACACACTGATCCAACCAATCACAACACACTGATCCAACCAATCACAACACACTGATCCAACCAATCACAACACACTGATCCACCAATCACAACACACTGATCCAACCAATCACAACACACTGATCCACAATCACAACACATATCAACAACACACACATGATCCAACCAATCACAACACACTGATCCAACCAATCACAACACACTGATCCAACCAATCACAACACACTGATCCAGCCAATCACAACACACTGATCCAGCCAATCACAACACACTGACAGACATTGTGCTTTTCAGAAGGAGGGGCTTCATAGAGACAGGAACCAAACAGAGCGTTACTGGCAGACTGGGAAGAGAGGCGCTGCAACAATGGAGAATATGATCAAAAAAAATTTAAACATTCAAGCATAAAAATCTATTCTAGTAAAACTTAAAAACAAAATCAACACTTTGTAAAACCTTTCATAACCTAATGGGAATGTTAGCGAAATGTTTTTAGAACTTATTTTGTTAGCTGAGGATCGTGTAGAATAAGTAAAAATTAAGCATTTTTATTTAGAAAATTAACAGGATGGTTCATACAGTACAGTACCTGTTTAGTTGAACAGATGTCTTCATGTTTTGGCAGTTTAATGGTGTTGATAGACTTACGCACACTCTTGGGTTTTGGATATTTCTTGAAGACAACACCTAGATAAGACAATCAATTATGTTTCTGGCTATGACAAGACAAACATAGAAAATCCATTTCCACTAACCGAAGTTGCCATTTTCCATGAAGAAGACCGACTGAGACACACTGGTTCTCCTCTGATCAGCAGACTTTGACGGCCCAGCTGGTGTGCTGAAATCAGCTGACTGCACTGGAAAAAAATAAAAGACTAAAAATAAATACTCTGAAAAAAATGAATGCATCATGATTCACATAAATAGCCCATGCGTTTAGTCTGAGAGGCAATCAGAGGATGTTTTAGACAGAGACAAATATAGACACTGACATGCTTTCAGAATCGGACGGATAGAAAGAGTTGCTTTATCTGGAGCAATATAAAGTAAAAGTATATATGTAAAATGCAAATCATGGTCAGGTCACAGTGTCTGAATAAATTTTGGTCCCAAATTTTAATAAATTTTACTGGAGAGAGAGAGAGAGAGAGAGAGAGGAGAGAGAGAGAGAGAGAGAGAGAGAGAGAGAGAGAGAGAGAGAGAGAGAGAGAGAGAAGAGAGAGAGAGAGAGAGAGAGAGAGAGAGAGAGAGAGGAGAGAGAGAGAGAGAGAGAGAGAGAGAGAGGAGAGAGAGAGGAGAGAGAGAGAGAGAGAGAGAGAGAGAGAGAGAGAGAGAGAGAGAGAGAGAGAGAGAGAGAGAGAGAGAGAGAGAGAGAGAGAGAGAGAGAGAGAGGTGAGAGGAGAGAGAGGAGAGAGAGAGGAGAGAGAGAGAGAGAGAGAGAGAGAGAGAGAGAGAGAGAGAGAGAGAGTTAAAACAAACAGTTCAGATGGCAAATAGAGACCATTTGGTATATGATCTCTAATAATTGCAGTCAGGATGTTGGTAGGACGTCAAACCTGCTGAGATTTCTGCTTTAGAGCTGTTCGGCCTCCAAGCCAACCCATTCTGTGCCATCCTGCTCATCTGCCTGCTTTCCTGTTCACATCATACATCATGATCAAAGCGCTTTCATAGTGATCTTTTAATGCATCCCTTAAAGAGACCTTTTAAAAAAAGTCCTATCAATTTACTCATGCCAGTTCAAACCTCTATGACTTTCTTTCATCTGTGGAAAACAATAGAATATATTTGGAGAAATGTCTCAGTGTTTCTTGTCCGTACAATGGAAGTTAATGATCATCTGTTTGGTTACCAATATTGTTCAAAACATCTTCTTTTGTGTTCCTCAGAAGGAAGAAATACAGGTTTAAAATGACATGATGGTGAATAAATCACAGATTTTTTTATTTTTCAATGAACCTATTAGAGTGTCCTACTGAAAAGACCATCTTACCAGCATGATTTCAGATGGTTAACATGATCTGTGATATCAACAACTTCACATGAAGCTACACTTAAACAGCACATACCAACGTCTGACAGACATTCCTCTTTCTGTCTAAGTTCTAGGCGAGAATAAGCTAAACAGGACTTGCTGATAATCCGAAGTCTGGCTATGTGTAGTCTCAAACCATTGGTCTGATGCATAAGGCACAAAATAGGAAATTTTTCAGGATTTTCGAAGTCGTCATCTTGTTGGTTGAACCGGGAGACGCGCGTGTCTTGTTTTTTAATGGTCTGGCTGGAAACAAAGCTGCCGTGAAGCCAAACCCCCTCATGGAAAAAGAATACCGCTGTGATAACAACTGTGACAATGAGCGCTTACCATGATCAATTAAACGCTGGGTTTTCAAAAGTATGTGACATATGTAAAGTTCATGGCATAGACTCTTTAAAATACGTCCAAGAGTTTCACACAACAGTTTGTTATTGTAGGGACATCGACGTTACATTTTCACACCCCTAAACATGACGCAGAGCCAAACAAACTGTGATTGGATGCTTTACGTGTCAGTCAAATGGGCTCTGTTTAGTTCTTGGCCAATGAAAGCAGCGATGGAGTCCAGACCTTCTGAAGTCAGTCTGAAGCTCTGGCTACGTGAGACTAGGCCATGTGAAACTAATCACTGGTGAATTCTAAGGCCTTGTCCACACTAATACGTCTTTGTTTAAAAGCGCATCTTTTTCTCTGTTTTGGCCTTCCGTCCACACTGAGACGGTCTTATTAGCAATGAAAACCAAGCTTTTTGAAAACGCCCTCCAAAGTGAATAACTTTGAAAACACTGATTTCACAGTCCACACTACAATGTGAAAACGGAGGTATTTAAAACCCATGACGTAAGTTTAGTCATGTGACACATATTGTACCAATAGACACTCATGTTTATAACGCTATTGTGCCTGTTATGTGTTATTCACTTTCACACAGTTGCTAAAATACGTTACTTTGCACACTCTTCATATCACAGTCCTGCACAGATGACAGCTCACAAAATTCACTCACATTTGATGTCCTGTGACAAAACATGCGAGCAGTCGCGTTTTAGACCAAACATATAATTAGCATAAAGGCATTGCATGTAATACTGATGGTATGACAGGTCAAGAGTCATGATGAGGACGGTGATCTGACCAGTCTAGCCAGGCTGAGTGATGTGGGTCTGGGACACGGCAGTTTTGTGTTGCGGGTCCAGGCCTGGGGTTTGAGGGATGGGGAACTCGCTTCTCCTGAACCTCTGCCGGAGCCCTTCTGGATCAGAGAGTCCAGTAGCTCAGAGCACTGCAGGAAAACATGGAGGAAAGTCCCATATATGAAGCATTAAAATAATCAGCACATCAGCAACAACTCGCAGGTAAGGCAACATGAAATGGTGTTCGTAATCCATTTTACTTTCCTAATCTGATGCTTTGATAACACACACATGTCTCCTTTGATTAATAATAAAGGCCAGTGCAGTGGCTGCCCAGCAGGCACAGGATATAGACCACAACGTCAGTCAGACGTTGGATTTTGGTTGAAAATGAAAGTTGGGTTGACGTCTAAATCCAATGTTTGTTTGACGTCAAGCTCCAACGTTGGGCAGTCATAGAATTTTGGTCGGAATAAACCAAACAAAAAGGTGAAATGCATGGCCGTACACTTATTACCAGCTTAACTTAAAACTAACCAGATTTACTTTATTTAATTTCCGGTTTAATGAAATCATATTTTGTATTTTAAAGTCACCATGGTGGTGGTTAGCGTTTGCTTTAGTTGTGCTCTTGACCTTTGACACTTCATTATTAAATGTTCTCTGGCTGCTTCAAGAGTGTGTTTATAAAGCACAATTGTTGAAGCTAAAAAAAGCCATGAGATCAGGTGGTGTTGGCTGTTTATTGATGATGATGATGATGATGATGATGATGATGATGATGATGATGATGATGATGATGATGATGATGATGATGATGATGATATCATCATGTATTTGCCTGAATCCCTGATCTTATTCAATGTCTAACTTTTTTACTATTGGATTTAGTACTGTTTGATTCAAAATAGAAATTTGATTATACAGCATTGTTGTTAATCAAATAATATACTTGTTTTTTGAATACTATTAAGTGCACAAAAACCTTTAATCTACGGTATGACTGGGACGCACACAGACATCAAGAAACAGCATATGAACCTCAACAATGGTGACAATCAAACAAAATATCCAGATAATCAGATCAACTCTGAGCATAAAACAAGCTACAAAAAAATCCAGCTGCATAATTTATTCATGGGTGAGTTTTGATTGGTGGTACCCAGCATGCACTGCAGCATGAAGCATTTCATTGATTGTCACCATTGTTGAGAGTCATACACTGATTATTGATGTCTAAGTAATTATGTAGAGGAAAAAGTTTAATGCACTAAATGTTTGTAAAATCCTTTATATTATTTGATAAAAGACATTGCTCTCATGCTGTACAATTAAATGGCTTCAGTTATAAAACAACATTAAAAACACAAATTCAACATAATCTAAACATTAGACACTAAGATCAGGAATTCAGGCTTCATCATCAATAAACAGCCAACATCACCTGATCTCATGGCTTATTTGCCACAATAAATGTGCTTTATAAACACACAATTAAAGCAGCAGAGAAAATTTTATAATAAACAGTCAAGAGGCAGGAGTCCAACTAAAGCAAACACTAACCACTATAATGGTGACTTTAAAATACAACTATTAATTTTATTAAACTGGAAATGAAATAAAGTATATCTGGTTAGTAATAAGTGAAGCTGGCAATGCTGTTTGAGTTGTTTAATCCTCCTCTGCTGAGATCTTCACAGATTTAATGTGCTGCCATGCATGTCACATTTTTTTGCGGTGCTTATTCCAACCAAAATTCAACATCTGTCTGACGTTGGAGCTTGACGTCAAACAAACGTTGGGTTTAGACGTCAACCTGATTTTCATTTTCAACCAAAATATGACGTCTGACTGACGTTGGATTAGTTGGAGGCCAACGTCTTCCTGACGTCACATTGACGTACTGTGCCTGGTGGGTGGGATGTACAAAAACAGGAAAAAATGAAGTTTGCGAAAATGCGGAAATCTGTAATGAAAAAACTCCTGTATATCGCAAAAAACGTTTTTACACTTGCATGAGTTCGTTTTTCAGGCAATTAGAATAAGAAATATTTGGGAAAACTGCAATGGAAACAGTTTTGGGGCATTTACAGGTCACCTGACGTAGACGGCGCGGTATGATTGGACCGAAGACGAGACAGAGTTCTTCATCAAACTCATAAAAGATGAAAGTATTACGCGAATACTGGATTCTAAACCTCAAAGAAATGCCACAATTTCCTAAGACCTTGAGGCAGATATGAGGGAGAAACACCCAGAAATGCCTCATACGTTGCCGCTCCCAGTATAAGTTTCCCATGAATGATTTAAACATCGCGGACATGGGTCAAGTCCGGGTCATGTGATCTGAACTCACCTTCTGACAATAATCAGCAGCCGTCTCCATTTCTCCAATTAGGGCACTGATGTCATCACTCTCCACGATGCCTGTAGGGAAACACGAGGAAGAGGCTCATATTTTCCACTGCACACACACACACACACACACACACACACACACACACACACACACACACACACACACACACACACACACACACACACACACACACAAACGCAAGACTTCCCATTGCAGGGCGCACTGGGTTCAGGCACCATGTGCTGCACATATGACCGAGAGGAAAGCAGCAAAGTAAAGTAAACAGCAGATTTCCACATGACATCAGAACCGTCTCAAAAGGTGAACAACAAAACTGAAGGATTGTCTGTACATCTCAACATCCTTCCCTCGCATTTTTAAGAAATCCTTCCCTCGCGGGTCAAAATGACCCGAAGCCCTAAAATTATACTAATTTTTTTTTTTTTTTGTCCAGAAAGCTTATTTTATTTCATTTTGATAATATTGTTTCTATTTTTTAATGCAATTTTTTGGGAGATTTTTTGTTCTTTTTTATTAGTTACCTTTAAATTACTAGATTTAATCAATAAATAATAAATAGTAATTTAGAACCATATTCCTCCCATTCGTTCAACTTAAATTAAAAATAATTCACAATTTCATTCCTAAACCTTTTAATTAAGCTCAAATATCTTAGATTGGATGTCTTTGCAGACCTCTTGTAGAAAAATAATAATATAACATGATATTTCATGACTCTAGGCCTTATACTGTATCTCTTTATGGAGAAAATAAGCTGTTCCTCTGGGTCCTAAAGTCAGTTTCTCTTCCGTGTGCATTCAGATACACATGTAGACATTATAAAATCATTTTTTGGTAAAGTTTTAGCTGTGTTGGTTTGAATTGTGAGAATTTTTAGGTTTTTCTATGTGTTTCTGAAGCATTCCTCGCATTCAATTCATTCCCAAGGGGGTCAATTTGACCCAATCTGACACACTACATTTGAAAATTTCAACCACAAAACTTCTCAAATCCATTAGCCTACATTTGTTTTTTTGTGTGTGTGTATTCGTGGTTCAAGTGGTTCATTGGGGTCTTGGACACCTCCGATGAACACTCAATTTAAAAAAATAATAAATTAAAACACATTTCAGGCCCAAAATGACCCAAGGGAAGGATGAGCTTGTTTTTAGTACGCAAACTCGTCTTCCTTGATAAACTGAATTCAACCCCCTGTCCTCACCGGTCTCAGTGGTCCAGAGGAAGCGCCCGTGGCCCGCGTGTGCCAGGCGTCTCAGGGCCCGTGTGGTTTCGGCCCGTGTGGCGTGACAGCGAGTGCTTTCCTCTTCTCCGGTGAACAGGCACACGTGGAGGTTCAGGTTTGAAACGCCATGCAGCGCTCAGACACGTAATCAGTGACAGATTCCTGAGGATCAGATAATGTTGTTTATAAGTCTATGTGGTATTTTTAATATGCTTTAAGACAAGCCATGTGTAAATTCATAAGTCAACACCATAGCTGAGTATTTATTTTCTTCTTAAAACTGCAGTGAACCAAAGACAGTCTCAAAAACACGGTTTGAAATCGCTGGTGTTTCTGACGTTACAAACTACAGTAACCAATCAGGGGTGTGTTTCCCAAAAGCATCGCTAGCCCACTATGGTCGCAAGTTCTGTCATTATCAGTAGTTCAACGAGTCGGTGTTTCCTGAAACCATCGTTCTAACGAACATTCGCAAACAGCATCACAAGTTGTGTGTTTGAAACAACAGTCTCGATCTGTGGTTAGAAGCAGTTTCTAGTTTGCATGACGTGGACTTAATAAATCCGTATATTGAGCAAAATAAGCAAGCTGACATTCAGTGCAACCTGTGTCTTTTATTTAGAAAACATACAAATCATTTACGTCTTTTAGTTTGTCAAGAGTTTTTCAAGAGTGCGCATGTGTGAACGTGCTCTAGTGCGGAAGAACGGATGTAATTACTCCATCGCCTGCGTGACATCATAACCAGCGTGGTTGAGCGACCACTTTATGACAATACGGTTTCAAGAAACAGTCGTGACTAGCTAGTTGATTTCTTCAACAAAGCATCGTACTAGTGAAGCAGCGAGTTACGGGAAACACACACCTGATCAACATGTGATTGTACACGAGTGGATCTCTGAGCTGTGTGAGTGAGTGGAGTCGGGGCTCATTTGCATATTCATAGAATCGCATATAGTAAATGAGGCAAGGCTGTCGAGTTACATTCAAGCTATTTTAACCCATTAAGACATTTGATTAAAAGGAAAAATGCATAAATATGTCATTTTGGTGAGTTTTAAGGGATAAAATGATTGACTACAGGGGGACTTGAAAACACTGACTGACTGATTTCCTTTTCTGTGTTTGATTAACAGTCACAAAATGCCCCGTCTCAAATGTCTCCAAAAATCCTCCAAGTGACGATTACACAAACTTAAAGGTGCTCTAAGCGATGTCACGCGTTTTTAAGGCCAAAACATTTTTTGTCACATACAGCAAACATCTCCTTACTATCCGCTAGCTGCCTGTCCCCTGAACACACTGTAAAAAAACGCGGTCTCTGCAGACACCCCAGGCTCCACACACGGCTACAAAAACAAACTCTAGCGACCCCGCTCTACGAAACATAACAAACTGTTCCAGCCAATAACGACAAGAAGGTTTGGGGGTGGGGTTTAAGGGGTTTAGTGCACGGATGAGGAGGAGGGAGTGTCTAGCTAGCCTCCGTTTTGTTTGACAATAGTTCGAACGTCAACAAGAAGTGATGTAACCCAGGATCGCTTAGAGAACCTTTAATGGGAACTTCTGCAAAATGTTCCACATGGGCCAGGACTGTCTTGCGTGTGATTAAACATGAATGTCCCACTAACCGTGTGTTGATCAGGCGTGCCGGTGGTGAAGAGGTAAACGCCATGAGTTAGAGACACTTTCTTCTTCTTCTTCCTGCAGTTCCTCCTCTAGAGCGCGCCGGAGAGCAGCCAGAGTATCACGACCCCCAACACACTCGAACGCCTGAACCCACCTGACCACACTACACACACACACACACACACACACACACACACACACACACACACACACACACACACACACACACACACACACACACAGCTGTGTTTTTGTGATATATGAGGACATTCCATAGACGTAATGACTTTTATACTGGACAAACTATATATTCTATCCCCCTACACTGCCCCTGTCCCTAAACCTACCCCTTACAGGAGACATGCTGCATTTTTACATTTTTAAAAAAACATTGTTTTTTATGTTTTTTAAGCTATTTGAAATATGAGGACTCATGCAATGTCCTAATATATCACATGTAAGTTGTAATACCAGATATGAATTATACACATTGTTCATTATACACAAATTGAGCACCACAAATCACACAAAAAAACACACACACACACACACACACACACACACACACACACACACACACACACACACACACACACTGAGGTCTCGGGAGGTTATAAGTAGCAAGATTTATCACACACACACACACACACACACACACACACACTGAGGTCTCGGGAGGTTATAAGTAGCAAGATTTATCACCAAAAGACTCTTTCTTACGAGGCTTCAATTAAACTTTAGACCCCAGAAGCAGAACAGGCTATATTAGGAAACACACACCGGCCGCAGAGATTTACTGTTGCGGGACGAACTTAAACTGAACCGGGGAACAAAAAACAGGTGCTAGGCCGAAATACACAGTCACTGAAATGCAGTGAGACTAAGTGAACACAGAATGAAATGACTAAGGCCAAATGCAGTAATAACTAATTCGTTTTTTGAAGACCTGATGAATGATTTCATTCATTTTATAGAGTTAAAAGTGACTTGTAGAGCAGTACGAGCAATATCAATAAAAAAACACTACTGAAGAGAACATGAGAGAGACATGAAAGCACATCCTCTGGTCTTACTGCCAAACAGCCTGAAGGTTTTCATGGGTGGAGGGAACCATCTTCTCCCTGCCACGACTTCACCTCTGATCCAAAACTGAGGAGCATTCACAAGATCACATATAAGACTTCACAAGATCACATATAAGACTTCACAAGATCACATATAAGACTTCACTTCACATCCACATTTGTATATATAGAGAGTGCTGCAGAAATGACGTATTTTTGTAGGCCAAAGCTCGGATACGTTGCACTTTAGCCGGTTCCTTCATCCTGAAGGCAATAGGTTATTTGAACAGGTTTTTGGTTAAATGCTTGAAATAAGGTCTGTGGTGAATTACAAGCTCAAGATATCGTCACGTTTTATTCTACAGCATAAAATACATCAGTAATAGCCACTTGTGATTTTTACTTGTCTTTTAAAATGCAGCTGCTATCAAGTGTCTTTGTGAGGGGACATTTTAAAATGCTTAACGTTAAAAAATGCTTAATGTACTAAGACGGTGTTATTTTCCTAATTTAGAAAATAATTTATTAAAGTATACCATGTACAGAAAAATTGATGAGCCCAGAATATGAATGCAACAGGTTCAGCATTTTCCTGCCTCATCTGATTTTTCGTACATGGTATGGTTTATTAATAAGGTGTTTACTGAGTTTGGTCTTTTAATAACACTGTCTTGGTACATTAAGCCACGTGTTAGAATGTCCCAATAAAAGTACAGAGGTTGTCATTAAACGTCATCAGCTGAACAGATAAAGTCATTCATCATTTTCACAGCCTCACGCTCTTACAAACTATTATAACTCTAACTTTCATGGACAATGTTTTTAAATACAGACTGAGAGAGTTGAACAAAGCTTCCCAGCTAACGGATCGTTCTCAGAACTTTGGCAAACGTTCTTCCAGTGATTTTAGAATGTTCCAGTGACTTGAATGCAATGTTTGTTCAAAGGTATAATGTTCTCAAAAGGTCAGCACAAAAACATTATCAATACTAGATTTAAGGAACTATTTGTTTCAGAATGTTCAGAGAAAATTCAAAAGTAGAGTTCCCACAATATTTGAAGAGTGATACAAATGCAAGTGTGTGTTTTTTTTGTTTTGTTTTTTACATATAACAAACCGTAAACTTTAAACTAATTAAACTTTAAACTAATTTCAACTTTAATCTAATTTACACTTTAAACTAATGCACGCTATAAACTACTTTAAACTTCAAACTACTTTAAACTTCTTCAAACTTTCTGGTCAAAACTTTCACAAGCCAACTTAAAGTTTGTCTCGACAAACTTTTTCTAGAATGTTCAGAGAACCTTCAGAAATAATGTGTACGTTACTAAAATATTCTCGATAAGGGTCGTTCACAACGAACACGTTTTTCCATTGTTCTTCAACGTAAACGCGCGCTATGGAATCGGTCTTTAACCGCTGCGCTCGCGTCTCGTGTCTTTTGTAGGTCTCGTGCATGACATTTTACAAATTAACGTATTGGCCTAAAAAATACTTAATCTCTGCAGCGCTCTATTGGATAAAAAAAATCTCATATGACGACCTCATGTAAGCTACTGTAACTGTCAATGGCTATAACTTCAAATCCAGTTGGACATTTATTTGCCATATAAACAATCAAGTTATGGAAATACTTAAATTACATCAGAGGCATATGTTGAATATTGGCACAGATTTACTCCCATTATGTGAGAGAACAGGGTTCAAAGGCTATAGCTACTGTAGTACATGACTGATCCAGAACACATACAAGCCATGAATGTAAAAGTGGCTCTACCATAAAGTTATGGAGTGTGGATTCATTAATAAGGGAGTGACACTGTTCCTGAAGGTAAGGCCTGAGTCATGTGACATGATGATGCTCTGGAGTGAAGCGTGCAGCTGCTCTGCATATTATGTATTATGAGCAGGATGTGTGTGTGTGTGTGTTGTGTGTGTGTGTGTGTGTGTGTTGTGTGTGTGTGTGTCCCTGTGGTTCCAAAACACCACGAACCATTTTGCTTATTACACAGCGATAAACACTGGAATCTATAGCGCACATAATGAACGGGTGCCCTGCGTTCAAAGGCCTTTACATCGCGCGCCACGATCGCATCGTAAACACAACAGCTCAAGAACTGCGCAAAGTTTCTGGACAAAGTGCAATACATACAAACAAGACTGTTCAAACTAGCTGGTTTCAGATTTAAATGATAACACAAACCTTCTACGAAGTGTCCTCAGAGAAAATCCAAACACTCCAGACATTGTAGTTGTCAATGAACTCTCTAAAAACATTCTGATTCTGGAAGTGGGTTGTTGTTTTGATATTTACATGGACTTGTGTTTTTCTGAAAAATGTTGAAATATCAGTCATTAACAAATGCTTAACAGTGTGTGGTACAGCACAAAACTGATCATCCTAATCTTGGCAGTTTAGGACATGTGCACAGACTATGCGTCAGGGCTTCAAATTGCTGGACTGAGTAAAAAGATTCTAAGCAAACAGCCAATATGCTCTGTGTCAGCAATCATAGGCAGTCTGCATGTTTGGAGAGGCGATGTCACCTCTATCCATAGTCTATTATTTATATATTCATGTGGTTATTGTGACTATTGTCGATGTGTGTATTGTCAGGTAACATAACAGGCTCTTTGTGAATATTTGGATGCTGTGTTGTTTTAATCAGTATTGGTCATTCCAAATAAAATAATCAAATGTGTGTGTGTGTGTGTGTGTGTGTGTGTGTGTGTGTGTGTGTGTGTGTGTGTGTGTGTGTGTGTGTGTGTGTGTGTGTGTGTGTGTGTGTGCTGCATATCCACATCTATTAAGACTTCTGTTCATGCCAGACTAAAGTAGATCCCTCATGACTACGCTAAAACAGGAGCAGACAACTAACTGCTGAAGATAAACGCTACAATGGCCCATTAATGCCTTCATTTCCTCTGTGGAAGTGCAACAATGATTCTGTGCATTAACTGATTTATGAATGTGATGTATTCGCACAGGTACATGTGCACACACCAGAGAACATTTCGATGTAGGCTAAAAATAGGATACCAAAAGGTTCCAGTGTCATACAAGAAGCATTTCGGTTTCCTCAAAGACCCAGCTAACAAAAATATGTTCTAAAAACATTTCCCATTAAGTTATGAAAACACTATTTCTGAATGGTTAAATGAATGTTAAGGAAACATTCCATCTTAGAATTTTGCAAACATTATGAGAACGTTACTTGTGAATGTTCTCTGAATATTCTTTCTGAGAACCTCATAAGAACATTAGTCAGTTATGAAGTTTGAAGTTATGAGAACGTTCCCTGTTTAGCTTGGGAATCTATCAGATCTTAAAATAATGACCTTTTCTTAGAGTG